>QFET01025424.1:3060-26867 GCA_003316355.1 Tuber calosporum | reverse complement strand
CCGGAGGAACACACAGCTTCTTCAACATTACTACACCCGCCTCTGCAGGAAGGCCACCCGACTTGGAGTCTCCTTCTCCATCCCCAAAACCGAACTCATCCACTGGCGAACTCCAAGGGATCGCTCTCCCCCCTCACTGGCCCCGGTTTCTCTCGATGGGAGTCTCTTTCACCCCTCTTCCATTGTCCGCTGGCTTGGATACTGGTTCTCACCCTCGATGGAAACCTCCACCCACTTCATCAAGAGACTAGACCTCGCTCAGGGGGCCTTTGGCCTCATCAGGCAACTCTCCCCTCCTGGCATAGGCATAGTACCCTACCTGAACCGCAGACTGGCCATGGGCCTGCTGCTGCCGATCCTCACCTACGGAGCTGACCTCCTTGTCCCCAACGCTGCGATGCTGGGTAAGATGGAGGTCTTTTGGAGCAAGGTCCAACGATGGGTCACTAACTGCTTCTTATCGACTCCTGTATCTATCCTTCCTTGTGAGGCTTGCCTCCCCCCTCTTAACTCGCTCCTCCCCCATCGCCGGAGGATAGCCGCACTAAGGTTGGCCTGTTCCCCTCCCGAGATCAACCCAGCCGCAGCCCGGCTGCCCCCATCATTTCCATCCTACTTCAATTTTAGGGCAGGGGACTCCTCCCGCCACCACCTTCGTGGCCTTAGGGCCAACTACATCCCCCTCCGCTGGAACCAACCAAGGCCCATACCCGCTGTCCGCTCTCACCTCCCAATCGATGCAATGTGCTACCTCTTGGTGAAGGTGGCAGCGGACGGGCTCAAACTCGCTCAGATAAACTCACACCTCTGCCGGGCACTGTTTTAGCCCCCCCTCCTCCGATCCCAGGTGCTGTCTCTACAAATTGATGAAGGAGGAGTGCAGAAAGGACCTCCTCACTGATTAGACACTCCTGTCCCCACCCCCTCCTTACCACCAGTACAAGCCGTCCCTATGCCCACATGCCTTCATGGGCCTCGACCGCTTCACAGCTGGGCGAATCCAGCAAATGCACGCTGGCAAGAGCTATCTTGCCGCGCAACCCTCTTGGAACGATGCCGATCGCTCTCCCACCTGCCCTTCCTGCGACTCAGAGGACGAAACCTTCGAGCATTCAATTCTCTACTGCCCCTCCAAGTCCCGAAAACGCTAGCTTTACCTTCCGCAGCTGTCTACGATGGACCATGGCTCTCCACTTTGGGCCGACCAGGACATGATCCTTGGTCTTGCCTCATACATCCGCGCGACTCGCACAAACTTCCCGCCCACCATGCCAGCAGTTTTTGTTACTGCAGCCTCCTCCTCCCCCGACTATGACTCAGACTGAGCGGTTTGACTTTCCTTTTATACTTATATCCTTTCTCTCGGTTATGATTTCTTTTGGGGTCATTTCATTCTATACTTTTTGAATTAGTCGCCATTACTGGGCGCGGTGACGGTATGGTCATCACTAGGGGAGAACATGTGCGGTTATTTCTTTTGTTTTGCACGTTTAGAATTAACGTTTCGTTTATGCCATAGCTAGCACTCCATGCAGGTTCCTGTACGTTAACAGCGAATATATGAGATAATCAAATCAAAGAAAAAATCAAAACCCCGTAGTTAAGGGACATCCTCTGTCTCCTGTACACACCCGGCATTTGAAATCTCAACACCACGAGAAATCATCACCAACTCTACCATTCGGGTTCCTACCCCCTCTGGCCATGCCATGGGGTGGGGACTTGTTCACCTCTATCTCCCCTTGCCCAACTCATTAGTGTCTACCCCTTTAAGTCCATCCTCTCCTTTCCATCCTGGTTGATAGTTGCCTCTCCTTTCCCCGCTCTAGTTTCGACTCGCTTAGCTTGTTTGCTCAGCCTCGCTTATCATTTGCACGGTCGGTAACACCCTACCTTCATACAGCTGAGAGACACACTTGGAGTAGGAGGAAACCCCCTACAGGCCTATGGTCGCATTGCAGTCCAATCGTCGATTCCTCCACTCTCTGTTCTTTGGGAACTGCCTCGATGGGTATGCACACGGTTCTGTCCCTGATAATTGGGTCTACTCCTCCTCCTCCTCTCCCCTTTCCTCTCCTCATGGTGGATCGGCTGGCACCCTACTGCTCCCCCCTCCTCATACCTGGCACCTTACTGCCTCAACCATGGCTGGCACCCTACTGCTCCTCTCCTCTTCAGCTGGTACCTTACTACCTCCCCTCTCAACGACTCTTGCCCACCGTCAAATCTGCCTTCAGTTACACCTGGTCCTAGTATTGCACTGTCTCTTGGGGTTGTGTTAATGCCGTCAGTTACCTCAGAATCCCATGTCCATCATCAACCTGCCGGCGGCTTCATGGGTGCCATAGTAGTGGCTAATTTCCCCTTATCTGTTGTAGTTTTCGTCAAGGGTTTTCCTTATGCTTTCCTGCTTTCCTGCTTCTTACTTTCAACCTGTTGTCTTCTTAGCCAGCTGGAGGTTTGTTTACTTATAAGCGAGATGTGTGGTTAGGCCCATACCAGAGGGTCCTGGGAGTACAGGTTTTGATCCCGGGGCGCGGAGGATGTTTGTTTGGAATTAAGGTTTTGTTTTTGCCAGAGCTAGCACTCCATGCACATTCTTGTACCTTAACAACAAATATATGAGAAAATCAAATAAAAAGTTAAATCCCGTAGTTAAGGGAGACGCTCCGGGAACCCTATTTTCCTCCCGCTCAGAACTCTTGCCCTTTGTAGCTGATCAAAACCTAGATTTTTGTGTAGCAACGGCCACGAGACACCAAATCATACGCATAGCTTAAGCATCGCTCTTTAGCGACAAAGCCCCACTCCCTGTATAACAGTTATGGCCACAGCTGCCCCTGGCCCCTCCTGGTCAGCCTCGCACACAGAGCACTACACAGCCCCCTACTCAGCCCACCCCTCTTGCGCCAGCACCCCTGGATCCCTACCTGACCACCTTATTGCAACCCAGAACCTCCTAGACACTATAGTTACCCAGTTTACCCTCTCCTATGAATCCTTCCCTGCGTTTGACAACTCCCTCCTCCAAAACCCCTCCGATGGAGAGGCAACCATCATTCCACTCCTCTGGACCGCCCTCACCGGTATCAATGAGGTAGTTAGCCGACTTGCTACACTTACCACACGCATGGATGAGATCTCCTCCCAAATCTCTGGCCCAGCCCCTGCCTCAACTACCACCCCTTCCGCTATTACAGCCCTGGAGGCCACAATCTGAGACCTCTCCCTTCCCATTACAGCAGGAGCCACTGCCACACAGCACCCTCCTCCTCCCCTGTTCCCTCCTCGCCCCCTTCCAGCTCAACTTAAATCTCTCCACAACCCTAAACCCCAACCTGCACAAGAGGCAAATCAAGTCACCGACCTCAACCTCTCCAGTTATGATACAGTTGAAAAATAGTTGTATGGTAACCCCGCCGCATATGGCGTCCGCCACCCAAGCTCCTGGGAGGTCCTAGAGTACAGGGCAGGCAAATATCCCCCCCTAACCCAGTTTCGCTCACCCGCCTTATCCTCCAACACCCGAGCCGCATGCACCTAGTCCTGCCAGGTGAACAGGTCCTATGTTGCAGATGCAGCTGGACAATCCTCTGCACCAGTAACATAAATCAAAGGGAAGAAGCCCGCAATGCCGGCACAAGTCGAACCATCCAACGACAGCAGCCCTCAGTCTCTAAGACCAGTACCGTTGCCCTCCGCCGAGGACAGATTCCTCACCCCTCACACCTCCTCAGCACCTTATGCAGAAGGTGACCGGATGGCAGCTACCACCCCTGACGTGATAGCTGTCGTCCAGAGGCAGGCCAAATGCCCATTTCCCCTCTCATTCTCCGGACGTGTCAATCGTAAAGGATCACTCATCCTCCTGGGCACCGACCCACACATTCCCTCCACTGCTTATTCACCCTACTATGAAGCTATGATTAACCATCTTAACTAAGCTTTCCCAGTAGGAAGCAACCCTTACCGCCCCTTCTGCCCTGCCCTAAATGAAGTCCAATTGGCCATCCATAGCCTACCTATATTCTACCTCCTGGAGGACCTAGCTGACCTCTTCCAGGCCCTCTCTGAGTCAGTCCGCAATGCAACTGACATTGTCATCTAGACAGCACGCTTTCTCAAGGCCGATCCTGACATCTGAGCCACAAAGACCACTAAGTCTGTAATAGTCACCGTGGCTCTGGATGATGTCAATAGGCTCTGCTCCACTATCCCCCTCTTGTTTCATCCACGCAAAGTCAAAAAGGCTCACTCCTCAAAGAAGTTTATACAATGCCGAAAGTATTGGCTTTACAGCCACACCTCCGCCATGTGCAAAGCCACAGCCCCTACTGGACGCCTCTGTAGTCTGGCACACACACGAGCTGCGTACCACTGCCCCAATCCCACATGCCCCAAGGGAGGGAACACTAAGTCTATTGCTGGGTGTTTTCCTGCCTCCCCCCTCATGTATTCCAGGTGTTCAGGAGCCCACTCCGCTACAGACCATTCCTGCCCATCCCACCCCCTTCCTTCCACCGATGATGATGCCCCCTCGGGGCCTGAGGGGGTACAAGTTCCTGATGACACCATGGACCTAGATGCACTAACCCTATCTGACCCACCCAGGTCTCCCTCCCCTACTAGTGCCGCCATGGATCTTACAACAGGCCGACACCTAGTCCAACCACCTGGCTCTCCAGTTGTCCGCTCCCGCACTGCCCATCGGGCATCTCCTGTCGATGAGTCCCACACTGGACCCCCCTTCCCTGACGCAGGTGCCAGACACTACCCTCACCCTCATTCAGCACAACTACCTTAGGAGCTGGAATGTGTTTCTTTCTTTATTCAATAGCCCTAAGGCTATGCCTACCCCGCCACACTTGGTGGCCCTGCAGGATCCTGCAGTCTTTAAGCGGTGGCTACCAATATTTTCCCCTTATAAATCATTTTCCCCATCTACTGCTAATGGTGCCAAACATAGGATTGCCGTTTATGCTCTCCTTGATTTCATGCCAGTTTTTGCACTACTATCAGTTTTTTTCCACTGGCTGGACTTCATGACAATTCATATTCACTCTCCCTCAGGCCTTTATAATTCAGCTTACTGGCACTTTCGTGTCTACAATGCTTACACCACCACTGAGCGCTCATCCCACCTCTGCATGATCACTCCTCCGTTCTTGTGTAGGGAATATGCTTTCCCCACCCTACTAGTTGGGGATCTGAACCTTCATTATCCTCTTTCGGACCCTCTACGTGTCCTTTCTGAGACTGAATTCAACTATTCTTCCCCATATTTTGACCTGGCCTCTGAGCTAAGCTACTCACTTTTAAACACAGCAGGTGTATTTACTAGGTTCCCCTTTAATGGTACATCTTGACCTGGAGTCTTACACCTTGCCTTCACAAATCCCTCCCTTGCCTCCTAGGTTAGTTTATGGGGTGTCACCCTTCCACTGACTGGCTCTGACCATGTCCTAATCACAATCACCCTCTCCACGCCCTTGTTACATCAGCCTGACCCCACCGCTAACTGGAGCAAAACTGATTGGCACACTGTCTACCCTCTTATGAGGGATCTATCGGTCCCAGAACTACCCCCGCTCCCCACCTCAACCTCATTTAGTGTTTGGTTTGACGGCCACCTGGGCACCCTCACTTCCCTCCTAGCCCTACACACACCAATCAAGTGCCCTTACTTCAGGTCAAACCCATGGTGGACAGCTGAGTTATCACAGCTCCAGCAAGCTTGCAACAGAGAGGCAAGGATATCACGCATGTCACCCTCCACCATAGTCTCCGACACTGCCCATGCCTCCCGCCTTGCATATTTCAAGGCTATAAAGGAGGCCAACGCATTACACTAGAACTTATTGTTTCGGGGTAGCCAATTCGATACTGTTGATTTTTCTATGCCATGCTTGTATTGAGAAATCGGAGAACTGTCAGGAAGACTCAGTTAAAGGTATTAGAAAAGATAAAAGTTTCTCAAAGGTTTTATAATTTGTTCACTAGATATATTATTAAGGTTTCTTCTCCGTTGCTTGATGATCCCTTAACTACAGGGAGATTGCTAACCATTTATACACTTTTTCTCAGTACTTTTGTTGGCCATATAAAGAAGTATCCTGAGAGACTTTGGCCATGCTTGTTAAAAGTGCAAACACAGTTTGACCCTGAAGATGTATGACTACACTACAGCATATGATCCCCCAGACTGTCTATATCTCTGAGGGTGTTAAGCACTCCACCAGTAGATAGACTTCGATCTCTTTGCCAAATAAACTAAGTTCAAGTTGATACAACCCTTTTGCTAACATCATACGGAATACCAGGTGGTCAGTCTGCATGGCCATCTTTCCTGCATATATGCACTCATGTGCAGATGCTTTGAATTATCAAGATTGCAGAATACATAATAGATCCACTTGGATAAATTACTCTATCATCTTTCACCGAGGCTGAGTAGTTCTGGATACAATCCTACTTCTTGCCAGTGTGGGTTGTAGTCAATAGAGTCACCTACCGGCGCTATATACCATCACATCTTTAGACTCGAAAGTCTAGTACCATATCCCATATGCGTAACACTTATTCCTTGCCTCCTTGGAGTCCAACTTAGTGTGGGCTGCCTGCCGGATCGCTAGCGGATGCACCCTTTACCAGTTCCCCTCCTTTCCCAACACCACGACACCTATCGAAGCCAACACCTCCCTGTTGCATCACTTTTTTCCCTCCAAATGAGCCCCAATCCTCACCGTCTATCTTGTGACCTTTTGTGGATTTCCTGCCACTTCAGAAACAGGAAGTCTCCATTGCGCTTTGCAAGTCCTCCAACACCTCAGCCCACGGGCCCGTCCTGATCTCCTATAGCATATGGAAGAGGATCAATAATATCAACCACACCTTCCTCACCTCCGTCCTGGGTCCCCTGGTGACCTATCGTTTCCACCCCCCCTCCCTCACAAAGGCCAATAGGATTGTCATATCCACGCCCCGCAAATATAACAACAACTCCCCCTTCTCAATCCGAGTCATTGTCCTCCTACAAACTATCTCCAAGATCCTGGAAAGGATAATGGCAACCAGCCTATCACTAATGGCCCGCACTGTGGGCCTCATTCAACCAAACCAATGCCCCTTGCTTCCTGGACGCACCTTTGATGCATGTGCTGCCCTCATACATGAAGTCCGCATACTGCTGCGTGCAGGCCTCCAGAACTCTACCCTCTTCCTTGACATCAAAGGAGGCTTTGATAATATTTTCTCTAGTTGTTTATCTTTCCTACTTGATGCCAAAGGCATATCTCCTTTTATAGTTTCATTGGTTCGTTCATTTTTGACTGTCCGCAAATGCCCCCTGATGTTTCTGGGCTCCCCCAATATCTTCTTACCTGTTCAAGTGGGTGCCCCCCAGGGCTGCCCTATCTTGCCTTTGTTATTGTTAATTTATGTATCTTCCCTACACTTGTCTGACTCTAATGGGATTATCTTTTCCTATGTTGATAATTTTACGGTTAGTGTCAGGTCTGGGTTATACAGGAGGAATATACAGCTTCTTGAACATTACTATACCCACCTTTGCAGGAAGGCCACCCCACTTGGAGTGCCCTTCTCTGTTCTCAAAACCGAAGTCATCTACTAGCGCACTCCAAGGGATCGCTCTTCCACTTTACTGTCTCCTGTCTCCCTCAATCAGAGTCTCTTCCACCCTTTTTTCACAGTCTGATGGCTAGGATACTGGTTCTCACCCTTGATGTAAACCTCCACTCACTTCCTCAAGAGGTTAGCCCTAGCGCAATGGACCTTTGGGCTCATACGGCAAGTATCTCCTCTGGGCAGCGGCATAGTCCCCTACCTAAACCGGAGGCTGGCTATGGTCCTGCTACTACCTATCCTCTAATATGGAGCTAACCTCCACATCCCCAACGCTGCCATGATGGGGGAAATGGAAGTCTTTTGGAGCAAGGTCCAATGGTGGGTCACCAATTGCTTCTCAACAACTCAAGTGTCCATCGTACCATGTAAGGCTGCCTCCTCCTTCTCAACTCGCTCCTCCGCTATCGCGGCAGGATGGCCGTACTACAGCTTACCAGCTACCCTCCTAAGATCAACCCGGCTGCAGCCCGGCTGCCTCTATTATATCCATCCATCTCCAACTTTGGGGGAGGGGACTCCTGCAGCCCCGTCCTTCCTGGCCTTAGGGCCAACTATATCTGCCTCCTTTGGTACCAACCAAGGCCTATTCCCGCCGCCTGCTCTCACCTCCCCATCGCTGGTATGTGCTACCTCTTGGTTAAGGTGACACAGGACAGTTTCAAACTCCTACAGATTAACTCCTACCTCGTACCGGGTACACTTCTTGCCCCAGTCATCCAATCCCAGGTGCCGTATCCCACAATCTGATCAAGGTAGACTGCGGGAACAACCTGCTAGCTGATTGGACACTTGTGTCCCCACCCCCCAATTACTGCCAGTATAAGCCGTCCCTCCACCCACTTGCCTTCATGGGCCTCTTCCGCTTTACAGAGTGGAAATACATCAGATGTGTGCTGGCAAGAGTTATCTTACTATGCAACCCTCATGGAGCGATGCCGATCCACCTCCGAACTGCCCTTCCTGCGACTCCGGGGATGAAACATTGGAGTATGCAATTCGCATTGCCTCTCCGAGTCCCAAGAACGCCAGCTTTACCTTCGGAAGCTGTCCTTGTTGGGCCATGGCTCTCCTCTTTGGGCCAACCTGACATGATCATAGGTCTTGCCTCATACATCCCCACCGCATGCACGAACTTCCCACCCACCATGCCAGCGGTTCTCGCTACTATTGACTCTTCCTCCTCTGACTATGACCCCGACCGCTTGGCTTTTCTTTCCTACTATATCTTACTTTGCGGTTATGATTTCTTTTAATTTCATTTCATTCTATAATTGTTGAATTTGTCGACATTGTTGGGCGCGGTGACGGTATAGTCATCACTAGGGGAGAACTTGTGCAATTATTTCTTTTGTTTTCCACGTTTTAAATTAACCTTTTGTTTATTCTATAGCTAGCTCACCATGCAGGTTCCTGTACCTTCACAGGAATATATGAGATAATCAAAAAAAAAAAAAAAAAAAAAAAAAATCCCCCATAGTTAAGGGATCATCAAGGAACGGAGAAGAGCCTTTAATAATTTAACCAATTTTTAAGCCTTGGAGAACCCTCTATACTTTATCATACTTGTAACCTACTCCAAAGTATCTCGAGAATCCCAAAGGGGTTCTAAAGATACTATTAGGATAGGGGTAGAAGCATTGATGGATAGGTCTTCAATAGACTAGGTAAAAGCTATGGAACTAATAAAGTGACCTTACAACTTGTAGTAGTGAAGATGATAGTCCTGTGCGGCTTGAGATTCCGAATCAATAGGATTGCAGGCTCTTTAAATATAAAAGATTGTAGCTAGGAAAACTAAACAAATGTGCAAGCATCCTGCCCCACAAATATGCTAACAGAGGCAGCATAAGAAAGTAACCATATTCTGAAAAACAGAGGGTTAAAAGCGACAGGATAAAGCTAAGAAAACAAGTAATGGAATCCAAATAAGAAGGAACAAGATATCACTAATACTATACAAATCAAGTAGGTATAGCAGGAGGATAGTGATACCCAAATTAGCAAAAGCAAGTAGGGGTAGTGAAAGTGAAACAATGAAAGAATAACCAGTTAGGAAATCACAACCACATAGGAAGTGACAACCAAATCATAGCACTTATCAGGTTTAAACCCAAACATTTAATTACCAATATCAAGTCAGAAGTAATAGTAGAAACATAGTAGGATTCTGTTATATTCCCCTTAAATGAAATAAAAACAAACAAAAAAATATGCAATATCCTAAAGAGCTTAATGACCTACCCGCCTTTGCTGCATTCCACTCAATTTCAAAACCTATAACTCAATCAGTAAACATATATCCATCACTGGTGGTAGGACCTTACACCTTTCGAGGCCCCATAGTTCCGAAGATAATACTATTAAGCATTTAGCCTTCCATCTCATATTCATCCAAGGTAGAGTATATTGTGCTGGTATCGGATTCAGAGTAGTGTAAGTCCTGGAAGGGTCTCCAAAACCAGTCACGGTCAAGCTCATGTGAGAGGGGGGCATAGTCTGGTTTCTGAAGTGTTCAGGTAGAGAAAGTCTCGACAAGGGACCCACGGAGTCTGAAAGGTATAGATTCATTGTAGGTATCGAACCAGTAGGATCTGATGAAGGTACTGGCGCCTTATTGGTTATAGAGGGGTTCTCAAATAGCTTCAATTTCGTCATAGCCTTTCCCATGGATCAAGAACGGTTTCTTTCTCCGATAGATTTGATCTTCAAGTATTTTTTTCGATTTGCTATTGCTCTTGTCTACTTACATCGCTGGTGAGATGCTCTTTAGATAAGGGTTCAAGTGTTCCAGGGAAGGCGAAGTGGTTGGGTTTTAGGTAAATACGAAGATGGCTGCTATGGATCCATGGGTAGATTCCTGCCATCACTGGAGAGAGTATGAGTTTATAGTTGTTATATCTATCAGGTCCTTCGCTGACTGAGAATGGTCCTAACCATGGTCCACCTATATTGTGATGTCGTCCAACCTTATGGACATAAGGTGCTGACTTGAGGATAACTTGAGTTTCATTAGGGATGATTAGGGGTCCATTCTTTCTTCTGTTTTCGCTGGAGGTGATTTGGCGTGCTCAGGCCTTCTTGAGTACATCGCTGGCGAGTTTTTGGTTCTTTATGATCTGTGAAGCAATCTCATCTGCTGCTGGCACTGAAGTGGGGAGAACTCATACGCTGGAGAGAAGGTTTAGTAGTCTGCCAAAGGTGATTTCGAAGGGGGAGAGTTCTGTGCTATCGCAGTAGGCTGACTTGTTTTCACTCTGGACATGAGGTAGGTGGAGAACCCACTTGGTTCCTCCAGGGTTGACATAGTTCCTAAGGCATTGGCGAACAATTCTGATTCTGCGCTCAGTCTGTCTATTGGACTGGTAATGGTAAGCTGTAGCCATGATGAAATCCACTTTGAGATTCGCCATAAGCCGTGTCCAAAAGCATGAGGTAAACTTTGAGTCTCTGTCAGAGACTAGGAGGTAGGGAAAGCATAAATGGAGAAAGGTCGCTCAATGAGGGTGTGTGGTTTTTCAACAGCTGTGATGTTCTGGGAGACTGGTATAAGGTAGGTAAAGCAACTGAATCGATCCAAGACACCGATGATGAGTTCAAGTTTAGAATCACTAGGGAAGAGTCCTGCAAAGTCAATTGCAAGGGACAAGAATGACTGTTTAGGGACAGGGAGAGGGGTGACTGATCCTTCACAGACAGTGGTAAGTTGCTTGTTGAGCTGGCATAGGTGGCATCTGCGGACATAGTCTTTGAAATCGTCCCTCATGTAGAGCCAGTAGAAGTGTCTTGAAGCATATTCAAAAAGTTTCAGCCAACCCATGTGTGCTATTTGTTCATGGGTAATACGTACAATTTCGCTTCTGATGTTAGCACCTTTATAGCTTACTTCATAGGGGATATAAGGACAGTCTTGAGTGTCATCCTTCCCCTTTCTGACGAGAACTCAATCAAATAAGAGCCAGTTAGGTTGATCGATACACTTGGTAACTACCTCAAGGAGAAGGTCATTCTAGGTTGCATTTCAAATTCTGGAGTACCACTGTCCTTTCATGTAGTTAGTAAGCTGAAAAGCGTGAAGGTCAAGATGTGGAGTGGGCTGATCAAAGAAGCAATCCTCATAATCAATAGGTGCTTGGGGGGTAGGTAGATTCCATGCTTGGTTGATATATGGTATTTCTCTTTCTTTTCCCATATCAATAACTGTTTGAAAGACTGAGTAGCCATCATCATCGTGGAGGGGAGGAGGAACAGCCCATCTGTGCTCAGCTCTGCAGTTGGGATGATGTGGGGAGACAAAGTTGGAGGAAGAGTAAAGAGGCAAGAGTTCGGAATATCGCAAGATCCTGATAGAATGTATCCTTTATTCTCTCTATTTAGGTGGGTTTGGCATTCGTCATTGACACAGGCAGTCCAGTGCATGGCTCTGTGTCTACTATATTCAAGAAATCAGTCCAGTTCATTGACTAGGGCTCGAGGAGGGACTGGTGGGCTGAGGTTCAGGTTCAGTAGGTCTACTGCTAGGGACGATATTTGCGCAGGTGGTAACTGGAAGGGATTCCAATTGGGTGATAGAATTATTGATTTATTTAAAGGAGTTGGTGATAGCATCGGGATGCAGTTGTTAGTCCATATCTCCTAGAGTATTGTTAATTCTCGTCGCAAAGACAGACAGTTGAGCTTTAGCACGCTCAATTAGTACTGTGGCTTGGGATAGCTCATAAGGGTTGCTGAGATAGGAGGTCTCGACGATTTCACAACCCCGAATGCTATTGGTTGCAAGCTCGAGGGTATCTGCTGCTTTGTCCCTGGTTTGTTCAACAGAATCGGAGAAGTGACTCACTTCCTGGAAGCTAGAGGGGTTTTAGCAAGTGCTATGATGTGATTTCTACATGGAGTGGTGTTCAGGAGTAACATTGCGAGAGGGTACTTGAAGAGTGAGGGCAGAAGAAGGGTCAATGGCATGGGTGATGTTCAGGTAGTGTCTTGATACACAGTTCATGGCAGAGGAGGTGGTCTTTATAGGCTTCTTCTGTGTAGGGTCTTCGAGTATTTGGTCTTCCTCAGCTGGGGTGTCTTCATAGATCCTTAATAGTACATCTGCAAGAACATTGTCTTTGCCAGGTCTGTGTATGATATCGAAATCATAAGATTGCAGGAACATGCACCATCTAGTTTAGCGGTAAGGTAGGTCAGTCAATTTCAGGAAAAAGGATAGTGCCTTGTTGTCAGACACAACAGTCAACTTGGTGCCATATAGAATCGGATGGAATGCCTCAATGGCATCCACAATCGCGAAAAGTTCCAATTCATGGTTAGGGTAGTACAGCTGACTTGTAGCAAACTTTCAGCTGTGGAATACTGCAGGGTGTGCTTTCTCAGGGGAGGGTCCTTGGCCAACTCACGCTCCTGATCCAACCTTAAAGGGGTCAGTAATGAGGTATATTGGATCAGCTGATGTCTCATATAAGATGGGGTGGAGCGGAATTGTCTCCTTGGCCAGGCGCTTAACCTGTTTGAAGGCTTCCTCAAGCAGGGGTCGCCATTCAAACACATCTTGGGAAATTAGGTCCATGAGGGGGGCAGTGGTGGAGGCAAGGTGTGGGATGAATTGTGCATGATATATCACTACTCCGAAAAAGATCAGAACATCCTTTTACGATATTGGTATGGGCTAGTCTTGAATAGATCTAATATTTTCAGGGTTTGCATGAATTCCTCTTTAATCTATAACATGTCCTAAAAGTGAGATCTTGGTGGCAAAGAATTCGCACTTGGCTGGCCATGCTTTGATATGGTGCTGCTTCAGTCTTTACAGGACTGATCTGATATGCGAAATATGGTCCTCAACTGTGTCTGAATAGATGGTAATGTCATCCTTGTATGCCCAAACGAATTATCCAATAAATCTATCTAGGACAAACTCTATATCTCTCAGAGCTGTAGCAGGGGGGTTGGCATCTCCTTGCAGCATAAATTTGCATGCAAGGGATTCAAAGGGTATCTTGATGGTGTTGTATTTCTCATCTTTGGGGAGAACTCGAGTTTGGAAGTACCAGTCTGCTAAGTCTATGGAGGATCCAAACTTTGCTCTGGCAACAGTTATGAGTATCATGGCTTGGTTGGGAATCGCTCCTTCGCCCTTGATAGAAATATCGTTTCTGGGGACGAGGTCTTCAAGCACTATGATTTCCCCATTAGGTTTCAGCTTTGGGAATATGTGGACTTGGTTGTATGCCTCGCTTAGGTAAATGATTCCTTTTGCTTTCCAGTCTTCGATTAGTACTCTGTATGCTGGCATGATCTTGTCAGAGAATGTGAAAAATCTCAGATTATGGTCCGAAATTGTGTCTTTCGGCAGGATGTCGTGGTTGACATCTCTCAAGGGTGGTAATTCCGCTGTTTTCTTACCTGGGAATACTGTATGAAACTCGGAAATGAAGTCAGGGGTATCTGCTTCATTCATGTCTGAAAAACGCGCATGTGTAGCTTTCTTGCATGTCAAGGAGATCCCTTCAGAGAATGTGATAATAGATTTTTCGCAATCTATTACAGCATGATGTTGAGTAAGGTAAAGCATACCTAGGAAGATATCATAGTTGTCCAGAGAACAGACTTAGGCTTCTGAGATATCACCACTTTACTTATCAATCTGTACAACAGGCTTTGCCACATAGTTGATTGCTAAGCGAGATCCTTTAACTACCATCTTCAGGTTGATAGGAGCCTCAAGGTCTCTGGTAGGGCTTTGGTGGGTAGTGACAAACTTTCCTAATATCAAGTTGTCTCCTGTGGTTCCTGTATCGAATAATGGCTTTGCTTAGTAGCTATTGACTATGATGTATGCTTCGAGGGCTTGGGATTGAGTTCCTCTAGGTCCTAAATAGTTTGTGGTAACTGTGACTGATTCCTTTAAATTGGGATCGTCTTCTTGGGTGTGGTATGTTCACCTAACATTCTGGGGTCTCCTGATTCCGCCAGGGCCTATATTTCCTCGCTGATGTGTGCTCCTATACTTCTTCTTCACAAAGCAGTTATCGGAGTAGTGTCCATATTTTCCACAATACTAACGGTCATTGTCTTTCCTGTGCCGATCCTTCTCAGCCTGTGATACTTGTAGATATTGAAAGGTGTTGTTAGACATCCTTGGTTGATTTCGCTGAGTGTTATTCTGGGGGCGGTTAGGTGCTTGTTGGGAAACTGCATTAGAGCTTGCATTTCCTTGACGATTTCCATTCAGTGTTGTAGAGTGGGCAATTGCATCTCGCTTTTCCACGCTCTACACTAGCTGGTTAAAGGAGGTGTCTAAAGTTATGTGTGGCTTTACTTCTCGCTTGAACTTGATATCCCTAGCATGTAGAAGTCTCTGCTTTGCTGAATAGTCCCAAATTGTTCCTACGGTGAGACTGTCTCTCAAGGTTTCAAGTCTGATTACAGTATTGGTAATCAGTGCTGTTTTTCCACTGGTAGTTTGCTTGACTTGTAGCCACTGTTAATAGATGGTATCTGTGGATGTGGAACGAAGGAAGTTGGCTTCGAATTTCTGTTTGAGTCCTGCAACTGTGTGGTCTCCTTGGGATGCTTCAGATTGGGTGAATTTATCCAGGGCTTTCTCTCTGCAAGAGGCTCCATAGTATTGCAGGACTTCAGGGGCATCAGCAGTTATGCCAAAGCTGGCGATTTATCGATTGACTGTGTTGAACCATGAGTTGATTCTCAATGGGTCTCGATCCTTTCCTTCTCCTGTCAATGTAAATGGTACAGGCCATTTAGGGCGATTATTTTCCTCTTGGTGAACTGACATGGCAGTAGGTGGTGGGGTTGGATTGCTTGGTGGACTAGGTGGACTAGGTGGTCTTGGAGAACTAAGTAAAAAATCGTCTGGTGCAGGTCTTGGTTCTCTACATTCCCTTGGTGGACTGGGTGGTCTAGGTGGCAAAGCTGGGGGTGCTGGTCCTGAAGCGTCCTTTAGAATAGAATCTTATTCTAATTCTGAGCTTGGTTTATTCTTGGATTCGACTTCTTGGTGGATCTGTTCTAGGACTTGTTCTTGGACTTGGGCTTGGTCTTAGTCTAGGGCTTGATGTAGAGCTAGGGTTGGTCTTGGTCCTCTTCTTCACTGCTACTGCTATCTACTAATGATGGTTCTAAATCTTCAGATAGTAGTGCAGGTAAGGGTACTGGTGGTTGACTTTGGGGTCCTGAGGAGGATGATACCGATCCTCTGATAAAATGCCTTCAAGTATCTCTAGGAAACGAAATCGTTGCTAGCTAAGGTGAGCTGGTCTCGCCTGAAGTCCGCTCTAGGCCTTCTTGGAAACAGGTAGGTGTACTAGTACTGCAGAGTCAAGGGAGCCGTAGGGTTATCAGTCCTCTGCTGGAGATCAAAGGTATACTTGAGTCTAGGTCAAAAAATGTAACCTACTTACAAGATTCTCAAGAATCCCAAAGGGACTCTGACGATATTATTAGGATAGGGGCAGAAGCGTCTATAAATAGGTCTTCAATAGAGAAGGTAAAAGGTATGGAACTAATAGAGTTACTCTTCAACTTCTAGTAGTAAAGATTATAGTCCTATGAGGCTTGAGAGTCCGAAACCTTAACGGATTGTAGGCTCTTTAAATACAAAAGATTGTAGCTAGGAAAACTAAACAAATGTGCAAGCATCCTGCCCAACAAATATGCTAACTAAGGCAGCATAACAAAGTAACCCTATTGTGAAAACATGGGGTTAAAAGCGAGGGGATTGATATAACAAAACAAGCAATGGATTGTAAACAAGAAGAAACAAGAGATTGCTAATACTATACATATCCAGTAGGTATAGCAGGAGGATAGCGATACCCAAATTGGTAGAAGCAAGCAGGGGTAGTGAAAGTAAAACAAGGAAAGAATAACCAGTTAGGAAGTCATAACCAAGTAGGAAGGGACAACCATATAGTAGCGCTTATCAGGTATAAACCCAAATATGTAATAACTAACATCAAGTCAGTAGTAATAGTAAAAACATACTAGGATTCCGTTACAATACTTTTTACTAAGCTTTCCTGACAGTTCTCCGATTTTTGTGATATGAGCATGGCCTAGATAATTTAATAGTACTGAATTGGCTACCCTACCAGAGTAGGGTAGGTACTCTGCGAGCCTGACACTTGCCTGGAATGGAGTACTGCAGGTCTGGCTGTATCTTTGGTTGGTCCTTGGCCAATCCAAACTCCACTGTCTGTAGGTAATGCATCAGTAAATAGCCAGATTCATTCTGGGTTAGAATAGTCAACATATCTAAGAACTTCATGATTTTTCACCACGTTTTTCTCTGCTTGAAAGGCTGCTTTGTGCAAGTCTGTCCATATCCATGCAGAATTGCCGGTTAGCTCTTTAAGTGGTGTACTAATAGTGGCGATATGTGGTAGGAACTATGAGATATATTTTACTAACCCATAAAAGCTCGAGAGTTACTTTCTATTCTGAGGTCTTGACTAGTCCTCAATGCTTTGAATCTTCTCTATTCCTGGGTGAATACCTTTTTAATCGATATGATAACCTAGAATATCACACTTGTCTGCAAAGAAAATATCCTTCTTTGGGTTGACATATAGGTGCGCTTTTTGCAGCTACTGGTAAAAAGCTTTTATATGCTTAATATGGTCCTTGTGTGTATCGCTTTATATCAAGATATCGTCAATGTATTCCCCTACAATTACCTCTAATACTTCTGATAGTGTATCTTCTATCACTTTCAGGAAAGTTCCTGCCAGATTTGTGTCTCCTTCCAGCATCATCTTGCAGGAGAATACTCCTAATTGTGTCATGATAGTTCTGTATTACTCATCCTCAGGCTCAACCCTGGTGTAGAAATTGGTATCACTAAGGTCTATCTTGCTTTTGAATTTAGCTCTCCCAACAGTGTTGAGTATCAGTTATTCATTAGGGATATGAGCTTTGTCCTTCTTGCTGTGATCATTCCTATGGTGAAGGTCTACTAATGGTCTTATCCTGCAATCAGGTTTCCCTTAAATGAATATGCTGGTGCCTCCTGAAGTTTGGGATCTGTAGAGTAGCCCAACCATGATTTATTTTACTATCTATGCTATGAACTTACAGATCAATTTTGCTAGAGTCTGGAAGGTTAGCATCTTGACATAAAGGTCTAGGTCCTCTATCATTATCTTGGGGTTAAAGCGCCGCAATCGTATTAGGGTTTCTGGTATTTCTTTGACAAAAGCCTGTGGAAATATCTTGTTAAAGTCTGTTATCTCTATCTGCTTAGCTATTACTGAATGAGGCTGAGTCTTATTCTCATTGCAGTTTACTCTGACTCTAGAGTTAGTGAAGTTAAGGGTGATTTACTAGCAGTCTATGACTGCTCCAAAGCGTATGAGATCATCTATACTGAGTAAGATATCATAGTCTGATACTGGAGTATCACTGATATGTACTTTGTTGAAATTGTTCAATTCGTTTCATATGTATATTTCCTATGGTAATATTGTTTATGTCTCTGCTTGGTTATTTCTAGTTTACTCAGGGAAACTACGGACATTACTACAGCTAGGGTATATCATATTCTCGGTTATATTTTATGATAATGTTAGAGAATTGATGCGTATATTTCTTATGTTATGTGCGGGATTTCTCGGATTTCTTTCCATGTATAGTGACCTTTTACCGGTCATGTATCATGTGTTATTTTTCCGTTTATTTCGCGTACACCACTTCAGATTACGCATATTTTATTGGGATTTCCTTGGTAGTTTTTCAGGGTCAAACATGTTCGCACTTATGTTTCTTACAATGTTTTCCCTATTTTTGTTACTGAGTACATGGAGGATACGCACCTGTATAAATAGCTGGTTGCCGCCTACTTTGTTTTAGTTAATTAAGGACAAGAACTACTACCAATCTACCTTCATACTACAATACTCCTCACATAAGCGTGCACATAGTATACTCTTAATACTGTGTTGTATTTTCGTACTCATGCTATAAGATTGTGCCAATACACATAATTTAAACATACCTTAAGTACTCACATGCTTCCAATTTAAATTGGTGTAATGAAGGTGTGATTGCTGCTTGATTTGGATCTCTTGAAAGACATTTTTAGCATAGAAGGCATTTTCTTAGAGGTATAAGGGATATTGTTTGTTGTAATAATGCGATTACTGATTAGGGTACTGCCAATAATTCTAGTATCTGGTAGGACCCTGATGGGTTTCATATTTATTAGAATTGTGAATTCTAATGCGTGGAATGGCCTTGCCGCTTGCTTGGGGGTGCCAACAGTAGTATTGTAGGTTATAAAGGTATTCCTACTTCCAGCACTTTTGTGTTATCACTTTCTGCCTCATACTGCTATTCATCACTATCAGGTGTGCCTTGGGTGACTTAGACATGATTGGACTTGATCAGCTCCTTGGGACAATTATTTGCCATATGTCCAGCTTCTCCACTGTAGTAACAGGCCCTTTTCTCTTACGTCATCTATTTCCTGCTTTCTTGGCTTCTTATGCTTGGTAGAGGTTGATTTTCTCACTGGAGCTGTTCCTTTGCCTACAGGATTGTTAATAGTTTATTATGGAGAGTTCTTTGTAGCGTCCAGCTTATTTCCGAAGGTGCTAGTGGAGCTTCCGCTATTCCCAATGTCTCCAGTCTTGAACATTGTTGCATCATATCTCTCTGCTAACTGTACAACTTGAGAACAGCTACCAGTATCTCCTATTTGTGGTTTCATATTTCTTCTGAGTCTGATATATATTGTTTGCACAAAGCGTTTACTTTGTGCATAGTCTGATATAAAGTCTGTAACCAGTGTTCCTCCTAGGTCTTCTAATTCTTCAGCCATTTTTGAAATTTTTGCTGGCTTGCCATCTGAAAACTGTTGTAACTTCTGCCATTTTAGGTACAGGTTATCTGTATTGGTTGATACTTCAAAAAGGTGCTTAAATTGATTCTTGAATTCTGGGAGGGATGGTTGGTTTTCTTCAAACTTATCCATAAGGTTGAAGTAGGCAGAATGTACTTGCTTTTCTGTCTTGGCTCCATAGTAGTCCACTACATCCTCTGTGTCATTAAGGACATTATACTTTGATAAATACTTCTTAACCTCGGGAGCCTAGCACTTGACTTTGTCTTGTGCTAGATCTTCTACTTGTCCACTAAACTTGGTAGTTATAGAAGGTTGATCTTTGGTTTTCTGGGTTGTTCAGGAGCCTCCACTATCGTCGTTGATGCTGGCACAAGTGGTGGCCAGTGTCAAGAGTTTGTTGACCTTTCGCTTTACCCTAAGGTTGTGCTGGGGCTCTAGAGGTTCCTGTGGAGTCTAAAAATCCACCCAATAGTGTCTCTCCTCTTGAGGGTACTGCAGAGTGTTGTAGTATTCCAAATACTGTCTATGAGATGCTTCTGGTTCTTGGTCTCGATTCCTGAGCTGTCTCTATTCCCTGGAGTTCTCTTTGGACACTTTGCTCAATAATGAGCTCTTCTTTAAAGTCTGTATCAAGGCCTTCTGGTTGTAGGAAACTTTGTTTAGGTATAGCTGTATTGTCACCTTATCCTCCTGGTTCTGTTTCTGGATTATTCCCAAGTCTGCTAGGAGGTCGGATATCCTTCCTCACCTAGTGGTCAGACATCGTCTGTCAGTTTGGATGAATATAGTACCTGTGCTGGGACTCTCTCCCTGCCGTAACTCCTGCTTCTAACTTGTTATCAAGAAAGGGAAGCATTGTCAATCCTACCCTGTATTCTCAATTCTTAGAACCAGATATCACATGCTGAGGAGAAAAAAAATATAAATGGTATTAGCTTGTATGAACGGTTTTACAATTGAGCCTAAACAGTAGGCTGCTATTGCTTTGGTGTCTAAGGAAGACCTGTTGAGAGTCGCAGACAAGGAGAGTACAATGGAGGAGTTTATAGAGAGAAGGTAAACAATAGGATTGTCATTCAACCAAGTGTATTCACTGTTTTGACATCTGTATAAAGTTTGTTATCTCCTGCTAGCCAAGAGACCATTATTAATTATAAGAAATCTTTCCTACAACAGCAGAGACTTTGGAACCCTCTGCTACTATCATTACTGGTGAGTATATAGCTACCGAAATCCTGTAGCCATGTCAGAGTCCTGGAAACCCATTGGCTTTCCCACAACCCTCGGCTCTATCCTCCCACCAGTATACATGACCAGTTCCTTCCCATGGAACTCCTTGTACACAATCCTGATGATCATTCTAAGTATACAGTAAGCAGAGTGCCTGAATCTAGAGATTCCGGTAGGGAAATCAAATCCAAGAGACATCAAATCAAATGAATATAATCAGATAATGCAAAGGCTATCAGAGTGGTAATTAAGGTACCGGAACATATGCATATAGTACAATAACGAATACACTTAGTTGAACAGTAAGCCTATTGCTCTGCTTTACTCTATAAACTATTCTATTGTACTCTACTTATTTTCACCTCTTAGCAGGTCTCCCTCAAACACCAAAGTGAGAGCAGCCAACCGCACAGGGTCTATTGTATAACTGTTCATACAGGCTACCACCTGTTACAACAGGAGAAATGCAAATTTGAAAAGATACTCAAAGATAAAATCTATGCGAGAAATCGACAGTTCTTAATACACTGGAGAACCTATTACGAAATCAAACTCTCTTGAGAACTCCTCTATAACCTTGAAGTCACCTGGACCCTCTTATAATCCTACTTGTTTGATACTTACTATATATCTATACCTTCCAGACTCTCTTGGTCCCCAGTTGAGACTTTCTCTGCCCTGACTCTCCTGAAACCAAAGTATGTCCCCCTCATCATGGAGCATAACTCTGATAGATTTTGGAAACCTCTCCAAGGCTCCGACTACACATAATCTAATACTAGCACAACACGTTCTACCTTAATTCAATCTGAGATGGAATTCAAACTACTTCCAGGAATTATTTTGACTACTATGGGGGTAATAAAGGTTTAAGGTCGCGACATCAGTGTAGGATATATCTTTACTGATTAAGTTATATGGTTGAAACTGAATGGAATACTACAAAAGCGCAACAGTCATTACCCTATTTAGGTTATTCCCTATTGCTCTATTTGTTTTATTTCTTTTAAGGGAAATAGAATAGAATCCTACTATGTTTCTACTAATACTACAGACTTGATGTTGGTTTTTACGAATTTAGGTTTTTACTTGATAAGTGCTACTCTTTGGTTGTTCCACCCTACTTGGTTATAACTTCTTAGTTAGTTATTCTTTCCTTATTTTGCTTATCTCTACTCCCTCCTAGGTTCTACCTATTTGGATATCGCTATCCTCCTGCTATACACACTGAATTTGTATACTATTAGCGTTCGGTTGTTCCTACTTGTTTGGATCACATTACTGGTTTTGTTAGCTCCATTATGTGGCTTTTAACCCTCTGTTTTCCAAATATGGTTACCTTCTCATGCTGTATTTGTTAGTATCTTTGTTGAACATGATATATAAGCTTTTGATAATTTTTCCTAGTTTACAATCCTTGGTATTTTAAAGAGCCTACAATTCTAAAAGGATTCATACTCACAAGCCTCACAAGACTATCATCTATAATACTACATCAACAACAGTTACTCTATTCCTTCCATATCTTTTACCTTGTCTATTGAAGCCTTATCGATCTACCGTTCACACCCTAGCCTATTACTAGTTACAGAGTTCCCATAGGATTCTCGAGATACTTACAAGTAGGTTACACCTAGTCTCTGACCGAGGCCCCAAGTTTCCCTTAGACTTTTGGACTCAGAATAAAGCTAATCTCAATGTTGATCTCAACATAGCTACAGCTTCCCATCACCAGACGAATAGAGAGACTGGGTGCATATACAGAACTGTCCGCTCATGCTTTAGGAACTATATTGGACCTAAAGGAAGCAAGTAGGTTTACCTCCTACCTCATATCCACAGTGCAAACAATTCAGCTCCTAATGATAGCACAGGACTCTCACCCTTTGAAATTACCTTTGCCAGACTACCAAACCTCTTCCCTAAGATCAGAGTTCTCACAACCTCAGTACCAGCAGTATACAGGATTACTTCACAGATTATATAGAGCCAACAACTCACCTGAGATGTATTAAAGAAAGCTATAGTATACCAAACTACCCTTAGGGAAAACAGCAGAAACGATATAGCTCCTCTCATCCCTAATGAAACTCAAGTTATCCTCAAGTCAGAACCCTATATCTTTAAGGTTGGATGAAATCACAAATTTGTTGGACATCGCTTAAGATCCTTTTCAGTCCGTAAAAGACCTTATAGATATAACAACTACGAACTCATGCCCTCTTCAATTAAGGCAGGAATCCACCCTCGCATCAATTGCAGCAATCCTCCTATTTAGTTAAGACCAAACCCCTCCACCTTCCCTGGAATATCAGAATCCATATCCAAAGAGCCTATCACTATTGATGATAGTGGACAAGAGCAATGACAACTTAAAATGATGCTTAAAGATTGAATCTATCTCAGAGAGAGATAGTCCTTTATCCTTTGAAAAGGCTATGATTAAATCAAAGAATTATGGGAACCCCTGTGTAACCGCGAACACGCTAGTAACCTTATCAGATCCTACTCGGTCGATACCCTCAATGAATCCATCCCTCTCAGACTCTCTTGGTCCTATTGTGAGACTATTGCTGCCTACATGTTCCGGAAACTTGACTATATCCCCCTCTCACCTGTGCTTGACCCTGATAGGTTTTGGAAACCTCTTCAAGACTCAGACTACTTAGGCTCCAATACTAGCACAAACCTCTTTAGCTTCGATCAATCTGAGATGGAATCCTAATTGCTCAATGATGCTATGTTCACTACTATAGAACTAAGGCAGGTATATGGTCCTCACTTATGCCAACCCATCTTGCATAAGTGTTAGAAGCCTAACTTCTGCTCAGCCTGTTATAGTAAGAAGTAATATATTCTCTATATATATACACTACCACATGGTACAATGGTTTACCTAAGTTTGACTATAAAAAAAATTCTCATTTACCAACTTATAGTCTGGAAAGAAATTAGATAGTAATATGAAGTGCTACAATAGCTCACCCTTCGCATCCCTATTCTTATACCCTTCTTCCTATTATAAAAGTTTGTTACCCAATATCTCTTCTCCACCTTTTTTTTTTTTTTT
>QFET01025423.1:0-31844 GCA_003316355.1 Tuber calosporum | reverse complement strand
TACAGCAGGACTGGGCCGGGAGATGTGGAATGGCCACAGCTTTCGCAGGGGCGCCGCCACATGGGCAGCCCAAGTGGGGATCTCAGAAAAGGAAATCCAAACACTAGGCCGCTGGAGGTCGGATGCCTATAAGGCATACATCGAATACTCGGATACAGAACGAATTTCACTATCTAAGCGATTCCAGACTAGCCAAGCTACCACCCTCTAACCTTAGAGTTCAGCCTGCCTAGACATGGCCCGGGGACAGTACCAACCGCACGGCAGGCCAACTCAGGCCTCACTCACTTTGCCTGCCTACACCTGGGAAACATCGGTGGTAACGATCTCCCGTGGCAAGGGCAGCGGCTTCCCATGCACTGCCTCCGACAGTGGAATCAGATATACGCTTAGCGCAGGACACATATGTATTCTCTTTGGGCCTTGTTCTATCTTGGGTTTTTCTTGGGTTCCCTTTCTGTTACTCTTAGCTAAGTTCTCCTAATACATTTACTGGTCTTTGGAAAATTGGTTACAGTTATATATATTGAGACTCCTTCTGATTGATATCAATATGAAGTAAATATATTTATCAACGACGATGCTATAGATATCAATGAGGATTGTGAGGGCTCTCTTCAGCGTCACCAGAGGATCCTGAAAAGTCCTGTTCAACAGTATTTACAACAAACTCAGTGTGCGAAATTGCGGAGATTTGTAAGTTGGAATTCAAGGTCATTGACATTAACTACAAAGTCCAAAGCTTAAGGTGGATCCATGATCACTGGCTCTTAGCGGACCTACCACGGCCGTTTGATCAGAGACCCAGGAACGAACAAGTACATTAATGCCCTTGCCCGATTGATTTACCAAACTTCAAACTCTCCAATTTGGGTACGCAACCAATCCTAACTGCAGGAAACGAATGTCAAACAGCACTTGATGACCATGTAGGATCCGATATAGTTGCTACAGTAACCTCACTTTCAAATCGTTCAAACTTTATTTAAAATGAAGAAAAGATGGTATTTTTTCAAACGTGGCAAATATGGTTCAGTATCATACTTGGTTTGTAAACTCTTTCCTGTAGCCATCTGAAAACAATTCTCTTTTGGAAAGTGACTGGGCGAAGGCACCTATCAAGCTTGGGTGGCCTGGTTTGGCAATATTAAGGGATGCTAGGATTTTTATAAGTACAATACAAGGGAAACTAGTCCTAGTACAGCTCTTTTGAAGCTGATCTAGTTACTAGGGTTGAAATCAAGGCAGTCTAGTACCTTGTCACACCTCTTGTCATAGACCAGAAATACAGTGCATGACTTTTATGGCCTTCTGCACAACCAGCTGGCAGGAATTAGAGCAAAGATCTGCTATTTGCTTATAGATTATTGTTTAACGTGTCATCCAAGTATGCAGGGGGTAGGTTTGACCTGAAAGAGAGAAGAAAAGGACAGACAATGGCTAATTTGGGCAGGATTGTGGGTTCTGGTTTGCTGTACCAGAGATAGCAAAACACTCTACAATAGGTAGTTCGTAATGTCAAGATGCGAGTAGAAATCGACAAATCCGCCTGGGCAATATCAAGGATGTCTTGATATGACTCACGACATCCTTCATTTACCATGCTATAAAGGCATGGTACAGCGGAACCTGAATGCAACCATTGGACTTCTCAGGCTTAACTGCATTCTGTAAGTTTGCTCCTCTCTGCGAAGAAAATTAGACGTTGTGAGGCTAGTATCAGATTTGAAGTAATACAAATAGATGTTTACTTGTACTAAAGGGCTACATGGAATTGATTACATGAACATATCCAAAAGAAGCTTGTGGGTCATTCAAAGAGACTAATAAAGAGCTTGATGTGGGAAAATGTGTTGGTTCAAGATAATTAATCCCCGACAGCACAGGAAGACCCTGACGCGGCAGCTTATCTTGAGGTAGAGTGGTTTAATAATGAGTTGAGCGAAGAAGAGGTTAATTCGTACCTGGAGGTTGATGATCTGATCGATTCACAGTGACACAGTCCTAATGAAGACGAATAAAGGGCATTAGGCACAAGGATAGCAATAGTTTAGTGACCTCACCTTGAACAGGCAAATGTCACAGTGTAAAGTCTATGTGTGAAGGAGCAATCTGGGAATAATATGACATGTTAAGGGTGCTGAGTGATGTTAACAAAGGATCCGTATGATCAAAAGAGCCAAGTAGGCCGTCATGATTTGTCCATACGAGGTTGACTTAGCAAGGATATTTTTAACTCGATAGGGGTGCAAATGTTTATGGAACAAGTAGTCTTTATTAAGGAAGCAAGATGACAGAAGAATGAAGTATTTGTATACAACACGTCATGTGGGGGCCAGGAAGGAGGCAGAGTGGACGGTGTTGTTGAAAAAAAAGAGTATATCCAAGGCGCAAAGAATGGAATTCGCGTTTGGGAAACCATAGCAATAAGGATCAACAAAGCTAAAGAACGATGGCTATAGGACGCAGGGCTTCGCATTGAGAACGATGAACGGTGAACTGGGTAAATATGAGGTAAGAGAAGAATGTTGTAGTCTGAATGGAGTTTGGTTTAAGGAAATGGAAAAAGACATGATACGGCTAATTGAGGAAGTTGAGGGACAAGATGAAACCATGAAGAGAATGAAAAGTCTGATCTTTAAAGGAAAGGCGAGGGGAAACCGGAAAATGCTTGTTGGACAGCAGAATGTCAGGGCACAGTGGGTAAAAGGTAATTAGAGCCATGGAACCTCACCACACAAAATGCAATTGGAAAGATCCATACAGCAGAGGTATGGAGGGGATTATTCTCCTTCATACTTGGTATCTGAAAGCTTGAACACAGTCTACATCCAAGGTTGGCATATATTTTTGCCTCATATACCTCATATACCTCATGAGGTATAGGGGGTAAATGTGTTCTTGTGTTGATGTCGACGTAGGACGAAACTCACAATTGGCTTATAGTTGCTTATAGTCTGGCAGTCCAATCCTCCAATCTCTGCTCTTTGAGAACATCCTAGTTGAGCATGCAAAGATTTCCCCACTACTTATTTGGTCCACCCCTTCTATCATTACTGCACTGCATCTGCTAGTATCATTACTGCTTCCACTTCCTCATACCTGTGACCCTACTGCCCCCCCCTCTCATTGCTCGCACCATACTGCACCTCTGCACCAGCCACAACGTGACCTCATCTATTTATAATACAGTATGAGCTCCACTGCTGAGTTTTGCTTTGCCACTGGCTTGTCTGCACTGCCCCCACCTCCTACTCTACCTCATGAGATTAGCGGGATAAGAGATGTAGGACCATGGTGCTTGATTAAATTGGTTGGTGATGGTTTAGCGTATAGGTGATGGGTACCTTTTGATGGTACTAGTTTTGGATTACTAGTATTCATATTTGTTTCCTTGATTTTGAGTATTTTGTATTTACTTTGTAGTTTTTAGGCCTACTTTTCACAGTAGTTTTTTGGAATACAGCCTGCGGGCAAAGGTTGTCTTTAGAGGCCGGGGGTAGCATGGACTCTAGTTGATAGGTTTTTTATCACCAGACCTTAAGCAGAAAGCTATTTTTTGTCAATTTGAACAAATATACAAAGATTGGCAACCCGACAACAATGTGTAACAGTCATACAGATCAGTTGGTATACTGTACTAGATCTCAGCCCAATCA
This sequence comes from Tuber calosporum, assembly GCA_003316355.1. NCBI lineage: Eukaryota > Fungi > Ascomycota > Pezizomycetes > Pezizales > Tuberaceae > Tuber > Tuber calosporum. The sequence goes on along the minus strand of QFET01025423.1, from coordinate 28,185 downwards.
GAGGCCCCTGAGGGTAATGACAAGGAATGGTACCATAGGCCTCAACAGTGACTTGATAACCTGAGGAACTTAGTCTAAGAACGGTCCCTAGGTAGTGAGTAGGGGAGGGTAACCATGGTAGGGAGGGTAACCCAGATCCACACTCATGCAAGGTAACCAAGCTAGACTGGGTAGCCCTGAGCACGAGTGAGGTAGGGTAAGCCTGCAAGGCAGGCTAACCTATAGGAATGTTTAGGCAGGGTAACCCATTTAAACTGGGTAACTAGTGTCTTCGTTAGGCAGGATAACATGGTTGCCAGGGTTGCTAAGAAGTCTTGTGAAAAAAGAGGAAAGTAGTATAGAGGCCGTCTCGTCTCACGTGTTTAGGTAACAAAGTATATCATTGTTAACCAAACTGTTGTAAACAATATTGTGGATATACATGACACCTGGGTAATAGAAGGGGCATTACGCAGTCTACTGCACAGATTTGCTACAAGATAGGAACCAGTTACCATACCTTTGGAGTCACTTACGAAATTGTGAATCTCAAGTTACCTTATTCTAACTTTATGCGAAATGCGAAACCTTACTGCAGTGACCCAGAGATCATGGGGGAGCTTTTGAAAGTTCTAACACAGCCCTGCAGCTCCCAAGATCACCCATTGTGGCGGGTTAGAATGGGTGACTGTTGCAAAGAGCCTAAGACAGGAGGGAGGTTAAAGGTAACCGCATTAAACCCTATAGATCACCACTGTCAATTTGAAAAAATGCTCTCCGCAGGATATAAATAGCGTTTAGCAATGGGCGACCTGCTGAAAATGCTTTTATTGACATCTGGCAGTACTCAGGGGGTAATCCTGGTACCTGATATGCCTTTGGAGGTGTGAGAAGCCCTTGGAATAACCGTCTGGGCCTCTGTGATAATGGAAGCTGGTCTAGATAAACTCTACTACAAAAACGCAACCTATAGCTTAGGAAATATACCTCTACTGAGAGACATTACACCTGGACTCTGAGAACACCTAGGCTGGTCACAGCGGAGGTAGTTAACGAGCTATTATGTATAGGTAGCGCCCATTATATTCAACATAATAGTGCCAGTTAGAAGGGGAGTTATAGAGTTAATTGGAAAGTTGCCGATTTGCCAAGTAGACAAAATGTCTATATCGCTTGCAAAGACAAAAATGTAATCATGCTACTAAGTGTTAACTGATATACTGAGTCCCATGTCGACTTGATAGTAGGCCACTGCCAAGACTTCAATCTGAAAAGGTTTTTCACACCTGCAGACATAATTGAGATTGATTGCAGAAAACAAATTGAAAATATGGACTCCCATTATCTGAGCGATAAGCAGACTTCCGAAGCTGACTTTAATGAAGTCTGGCATTGGTGAACCTTGAGTGGAGCAGGGTGGTCTTTAATCATCGGACTAGGGATGGGTGTTGATAGCCTTTATAATTCAACGTAAATAAACATGATCCGTACTCTACTCTGACAACCAACTTTCCTATCATGAAAAACCTGGTATCGGTTAAGCTCGTGGTTAATGTTAAAAAGTTTTATCATTCTGATTCAATTATCTAAACCATTGAAGAAACCTTTACCTTTTGTCAAGATTATTGGGTGTCCTTGGTGCGGTTGCAACCTTATGATATATCATCCTACATCATGCAGTTGTCACAATAAATAGTTTAGCTCGTCACCTAGCTCTCTCCAGAGAATTGTTGCTCCTCGAGACACCCATAACAACATTCACAAGTACTGGTATATTTGTTGGAAACAAGTAGCATAGGGTGGAAAATACTAGTCAAAAAACTCTTTTTGATGCTCACAACATAGTGCTGTAAGCTATACTGGGCCTCTTATAAACTACAATGTTATAGCCGACCTAGCAGGCTAGCGATGGGAATTGGTTACTAGTTTGATTGAAGCGTCACCAATTGAGGTACCTGAGGAATGTCATCTGATAATGGTTGCCTATCCTAGAGGCACCTTTTACATCTATCATCCAGAACCCTATTGCAGTGGTTGCTGAGTCGTTCTCTGTATGTATTACCTTTGATAGTTTGACCCATTAGGCTTCCAACAAATACCTCTTTCATGAAGTCGGCCCAAGATAAGTGGAAGCATAGTGAGAACCAGAATCCTTTGTTCCAGGCAAGCATGTCCATTTTCTAGAATATATGATGAAGATGGCTATGAACGGGTCAGGATGGTAAAGACTTCATACCTCCAGCAAGTCAAAACAGTGGAAAGGGTCAAGGGCAGCTCAGAGGCCCTTGGGTGCGCTGTCAAGAACGTAGGAATAATTGACTGCAAAAATGATGTGGTCATGGATCAAGCTCTACCCCTTCATTTGGTGCAGAGCGGACCTATTAGCTTTCCACTACAGGTTGTAAAACCAAGAGCGCACGTAGACTGGAATAAAAATCTTACGTCAGCCGCAGGGAAGCTTTAGATCCTGAAGATACCTCTGGTTCATCGCGGTTTTCACAGTTTGCTCTTGCGCTAGAAGCACGTGTAGCAAGCAGATCATAGATCCCCTCTGGCATAGTATGAAGGTTGTCCCAACCTTTGGCAGTAACAAAGCAAAAAAGAGCGTTAAATCCTAAAAAATATCTTTGCTGACTAGTACCCTTCCAGCAGTGCCAACTAAGACAATGATTATTTTTGAAGTTGAACTACTGTATGCTGTGGTTGAGGCAACTCCTTTGCTGGCGAACACTGCCTAATCCGGTACTGTAGATTCTTCAGACAGCACCAACAACTAGCACAGAGCCTGCTAGTAGCAACGAGTTGCAAGGGTATCAAGGGGCTGTGGTCTAGTCTTTGACGGCTTATTGTTACCCTCCTTGTAGGATCGATGGAGTACCTTCAAAGCATGATTTCAACTACAAGGCTCCTTCCATGATGGGCCCTCGTCAAGTGCCAATACCTACACCCTCAGGTCCGTTGATGAAAACTGACCTATTATTGTTCCTCTAGTTAGGAAGACCAAAGGGGAATTTTAGCCAATCTAAGCGTCCAACAATTGGTTCCAATGGGCATGGATAGGGTTCTCGAAGCTAGTTAATCCACTACCCCACTTTCTCCGTTTCAAACGCTCTCACACCCGGAGGCTAAGTGACCTAGTTCGGTAGATCACTTTTGCGCTGGCGAAGAACTTTTTGTACTCCGTGGTGGAACCAGTTGCTTTGGCCATGGTATGCAACTATCCGGGGATGCAAATATCAGCAAAGCAGCAGTACTGGGTTAATGCTGCTCTTTGGGCAGTAGCGACGATTCCTCTTCCTCCGTTCTTGATTTCAGCCTATTTCCAGGCTTCGGAAAGTCCACCTAGAATAAGGCTCAGTAGTGTTAGTATAATGATGAGTGTCAAAACTTGATGGACTACATATGGAAATCCAACGTGAAATCCCAAACTTTTCAAAAGAAGCTTGAAAAGTAGGTGTTTAAGGGTTCAATATGGACCCACTTGACAAATAGCGATTAATCCAAGATACGGGATTTAGTTTTACTACTATTGACAATCCAAGCTGTCAGATGTGGATAACGGCTGGCTAGGTATCACACCTCTTGAAGGGTTTGTAATGGAAAGGTATAATCCCATCCATGTCCACATCAACCAGGTTGCAGAGCTTACAGCCCGAACTACCTTCAAACCCAGTAATGAGTCACATTTTTGGGCAGGTTTTTGGAAGCACCTGGAGTCCAGTCTCAGCTGTTGCTCAGAACAGGCTTGCACGCTTAGCGAATGGACTGGTTTTGTTATACAGTCTGGTAAGATAGATCACTTTATTGATGAACGCATTTGGTTAGTCAGTGAGTTACATTATCATGGTATTAGTGTGAAAGACCAACCTTGCACTTGTGTGACTACAGCTTTGCAACATGGTTGGGGGCTGAAAACTCCACATCCAGAGGCATACATGGACTACCTCAACCTTTTGCATAATACTATCCAGCAACTAGAGGATTTTGGAATATTCTACCACTCGCTTGTCAACGAAAATCATACTCCATAAGAGAAGAGAAAAGAAATGTATTTTAGCCCTAAGCTAGATTGAAAGAAGGAGAAAAGTTCTGCGAATTGTAATCCCAAAACCCAACCGGCAACAGCCAGCCTCGCTGTGGGCTTAAGAAGTCAGAAAATGAGGCAAAAGCCTGGAATATTCCCTTGACTCTGACTGACAAGGGCCAGTGGTTAAAATAATACTGTCATTGTGGGAAAGAAGGTCACTTATGCAAACAATGTACCGATAGCCAACCAGTTTTAAAGTCCATCAAACCAGTTCGGATGGGGACTCGTTCCGACTCTCGACATATTACTTCAACTGGTGTCAAACACCACCGCATTGAGGCCCGTCAGGTTTAGAAAAAGGTTAAAGAGTTTACGAGATCACCACTGATATCGGAGGTTGATACCAAAGGTATATAGTGAGGTAAGTAAGCTTAACTAAATCCCAGACTCCAGAAGCTGAATACAACTCTTCACAAGTAGGCTTAGGAGAAAGGGTAGAAAAGAAGTGAAATTGGACTAAGTGATTCCCCTCCTACATGCAAGATAACCTCTGTGATTCAATACTTCTAGGCATGGTTGGGGCTGGGCTTTCTTTGTTATTAGATTTGCGATGGTTTATTTTTTATTTCCTTTGTTTATTGCTCTTCAAAGGGAAACCAAGCAGGATGGATTGGTTTCATTTATTTTATTACACTTGTATGTCAAGAGCCAGGAGTTGATTATCAATTGAAAGTTATTTTGCAAGTTTACTAGAGCTGGGTTGAATACCCAAAATCTCGCTAGCATGATAGTAAATACCCAAACTTATCATTATTGTAACGTGAGATACATTAAGACAGAAAGCGAACAAACCCTGTTAGCGGAGAAAGACCCCCTAAGCAGCAGACGCTATCTTGCCCTCTCCCTAAACAAGGTCAATATACATAAAACTTCTTTTGGCCAGGAATTTTATGATGCAGGAGAGTAGTAAAGAAGAACTACTTCAGTTAGCTAGTGGTGCTGCGGATGCTGTATTGAGTAGATCATGGTCAAGAAGGTCCAGGAGCGATGTAGACCTCAGAAATTTCTTACACTAATCTCAGATGCAAGTGGAAACCAAAGACCAGGTTGCGGGAATTATAACATGTTAGGCAAATGGGTATAAGGTACAGGAATCGAGTACTGAATTTATAGGAAAATAGGGCTAAGATACTAGTCATACCCCTCCGGCCCCCTTATTTGGCCCGCAGGTCTGCAGTGGCGCCTCAGGCCTAAAGTGTCACCTCACCAATTAACCGAATATCGGCCCCCAACCTATAACACCATAGACGTTGTCCACATCTCTCCTACGGGATGCTGTACGCAGGATATATGATGAGGTAGACACGAACGACCTTATACAACTAGAATAAGGTACTTAGGATCATTGTCTGCAGTGCTATGGTCCATTCCATACAGCCTTTGCTTGTATATATGCAAGGTAACGGGATGTTCCATGCAAAAATGTAAATATGTAGAGTGGACTCGAAGAGAAGCATGAGAACGCACTCAGACCCTAAAAACATGCCTGTCTTGGTCCTCGCACCTATAGGAACAGGTTGCTACGGAGAGTCATAGGAATACCGTAGTGTATTAGACTGGACATAAGTCTTAACTTAACATGATAGCAATTGGGAAGACAGCAGGAACGTTGGTAGTATCCAGATAGCTCACCAGCCAAGTTGGCCACTTGGAGTTCTAAGAAACTATTTTAGATTTTACCATGGACTATGTAAGTTTAAGCGTTAATACATGGAACAAGATCTCGAAATGAGAAATGATTTACACTGCCTGGAAATAAACAAGCTCTGTTGTGTCGATAAGCTAAGGAGGTAACAACATTCTCCCAGTCAAACCTTTCTCGCATTTAAGATTGACGGATGGAAATGGTTGTAAGAATATGAAAATATGGAAGTTAGAAGTATTCCACTAACAGTCAGACGCGGGATATAAATATCGTCATCCATCCTGAACTTTGGCCATTATCAAGCAACCGGGAAGAGCTGTTGGCAATATTATAAGATTTCAATAGAATATTTTACCAACAAGCCTTCTTTGACAATCTCCGTTTACGAAGAAAGATTACGAGCCTAGATCGATTCGCTGGCCTTTAGAATCGACTACCCTTAAATGTATATTTATTTCAGTCCTTGTCACCAAGGCTCAATATATGACTTTCAGTCTTCTAGAAATCATACCGCTGGAATCACAAAACCTGATACCTGATTCCAGTGCCCTTGACAAGCTCCTCCCTGATCTTCAATAGCAAAACAAATCTTGAATTTAGAACAAATATTCTAAGAATCCCTCTTGGAGATTCTATTATTTACCTAACAGAACCCTCCAGGTTTACAGACCCCCTATGGATACCTACCAAATCCGATTTCCAAGATGTCGAAGAATATTTATGTTAGGCACAAAGGACTCCCCAGAGGATTACATGACTTTTCAGAAGGAACTGCATGAATCTGAACCTCGACAGGCAATTAACCACTGCGGACACGGCATTCGCTCTGGGAGTCGCCACAGGTACCTTGTGCAGTTGCTAGTTTACCTTGAAAAATGACACATTGGAACACATCTTCTAACTCCGTATACGTGGTCGCCGTAACTGTCTAAGGGTATAATGTCACCTGGTCCATCTTGAAGTCACGTGTTCAACACCAGGGTCCAGCAGGGTTATTGGTCGAAGGAGATATTTTCTACCAATCTGGGTTAGATCTGCAAACCTTTCTGCAAAATGATAACGATGACCTGACGGAGGGATTTTCGCCCGAACCTCCAGAAGGGGCATCCAGCTTCTAATAGCAAGTCGAACGGAAGAATTCGGTCAGTCGCTTAAAGAGTTATATGTGAAACTATCCTACGACCTTGTCGAGTGACTCAAGTCGCCGATGCACGGTAACATAAGAGTTGATCACCTCATATACGTATAAAGCACTTGTGCATATGGCCTGTAAATCAGTGGACTCCCATTGGAGGATAGGACGCTATCATTTAAAAGAAGGGATGAGGTGACCGAAGGCTGTTGAGGGGTGGGAAGGAGCTCCCAGGGTCAAGAGAGCTCGCCACTTCTAAATCATAGAGAAGATATCTTCATAGTTGTAAAGCCGTGGGACCAAAGTTGCAAGGTATAAATACTTGTGCAGTCCCCGGTCTAAGACAGAGCATCAAGCAATGGAGAAGAGATCTTATCAATATCATAAGTTTTACTCAAAATCTTTACCTACGAGCCTTCCTAGACAATCTCCATTTACCAAGAAAGATTAAAGCCTAGTTCGATTCGCTTGCTCTTAGAATCGACTACCCTTAACAGTATATTGTTATTTCTCCTTGTTACCAAGCGTCTTCACATGACTAGTGGACAGCTCCAAGTCATACCTTAGGAAATACATAAGCCCATAGCTGATTCCACACTCCACGACAAGCTTCTGCTCAAACCACGTCCCTCCAAATACACCTCCCCATTCGACGAAATACTTGAAAATTCCCTTTCAGAGATTCAATTCTATATACCTCAGGAACCCTCCTGGTTCACCAATCCCCTCCTCATCCCTACCGATTCAGATTTCCAAGAAATCTACGAACACTTCTACAGTCCCACCTTCCTGTGGAAACCTTTCCAAAACTACGATACTGAAAAAGAAAGAACCTCCAGTTCTTTCAGTTTACCTCCCCCTCCTTCACCCTATCTCTTTGGAAACTAGGAGAGCATCCATTGCCCCAATAAAACCAGATGGCCCGAAATTGACAATCAACACGGACCAACCCATGTCTGACATAGAAGAAGTTTCTCTAGTTGGAACCGACCATGCACCAAGAGGCTCCTGGTCACCTTTAGCACTCCACCACCTGAGATAGCCAAGTGGAGTCAGAAAGTCAGCCCATGGAACTCGAACAAGTACTCCCCCTCCCCATGACGCCAGATGTCCAGCTATGGATACTTTAGCAGAACGCATAGGCCAGGTAATGAGCTGCTTTGACCGAACCCTCCAGGAATCAGTTGATATGCAACAACTGGCCTACCGTGAACTATCTGGTCAAGCTCAGGATCAGGCAAACCAACTATAGCACCATGCTCAATGGATAAGCCATGGTGAACAAAGAATTAGGGAAGAGTTGAAAGAAGTCAATTCGGGACTTGAAATGTTAGCAACTGAAATCACCGCACTTCAAGATGCAACCAACAAACAGCAGGAGGCAAGGTTGCGGCCGCAGGAAGAACGGGCTGCACACTATGAAGCGGTAAGTACCCAACTTCTTGCTAACATTGGGACAAGAGGACAAGTGACGCTCAATCGTTACTTTCAGCTTGAACTGGCGTTGGCAAGGGAAAAAGCACAAGTCCTTCCTAGACTAGTGGCCGCACAAAAAGAACACGAGTGGACCAGAGAGGAGTTACGAGGACTTCACTAGCGCCCTGAACAGCAGCAGGTGGAAAGGGAAGCCTATGTGGTCAGGCAGAATGCCGCATCCGAGCAACTAAATCGAATATTGACTAGGATGAACTAAACTTTGGTACAACTAAAAGTTGCGAGGCACCCACCTAGCGGGTGGGAAACAGTGGCACCACAGCCAGTGGAAAATCCAGGCTTGGAAAGAGGATCTACGGCCGATGGCGGAGAAGAGTTCCAGTTCATTCCCAGTAGAGACAAGGGAAAAGCCATGGATCGACGTGACGGAAACGGAAATGGAGGAAAAGAGCTACCAGTCCCCCATCCAGCGAATGCACCCAACCCGGCAGATGATGACTCTGGGTGTGAAGACGGAGGTGGCCCCTCACAACGAGGTGGTAAGCCATCACGAAGACGCTTGCCTAGCTGTAAGTTTAAATCCGAAGCCGACGCATGGGTCTACCGACTAGGGCAAGCATTGTCAAGGACACACCGCCAGCAAGCGGATCTATCAATCAAGTATTAGAATAAGCCTACTCAGGATATGTGAGTATTGTTATTAAATTGCGAGGACTACTTTAGGACAAACACATGGCAATGGGAAAACGATGAAGAACACATCAACTATGCGTTAGGAAGAATGGAAGGAACCGAGGTAGCCCCTTTCTCGATAACCTAGCGGAAGAATATGACCTTGGACCTCGGATTTCCAAAACAAGTGGGTTATAGTTTCTGGATCACTTTCCGAGCCGAAGTTACCGGACAATTCTCACTATTGCATAAGGAACAAAAAGCCTTAGCCGAGATGGAGAAGGTCCGGTATACAGGGGATATAGAGAATATCTCCTCACTATAGAAAACCACAACATTGAGGCAAAGGTATCTGGTATCGCTTGGAGAAATATAATTCAGCGGCAACTTCTTATAGAAGCCATGCGTACGGTATCACATGAGAATCACGACTTGGATAGCGAATGGATGAAGGCAGTCCACAGGGTTACCAAAGCGGAAGAATCGTTCAAGGAACAACGAGGGCTATTCAGAAAAAAAGACCCGGGGAAAAGTGACTTCCAGAAAAGGAAACCAGAGGAGGAATCAAAACCTAGCAAGACCACGGCTGGAAATAAAATCGGAAAACCTATACAGCAGCGGAAAAAGCTGCCTACAAATTGAAAAAACAAGTGGAGAAATGGAAAAAAGCCCCGGCTTAAGGAAAGGTCGAGCATACAATTAGGGTTGAAGCTCATAAAGGAATCTCTAAGGACAAAATTGAAGAACGAAAGAAAGCCAACCAATGCACCCGTTGCACGTTGGCCAATCATATTTGGAAGTTCTGCAGGAAACAGGCCTCAAGTATCGGGTATAGGGCTGATGAGGGGAAATTTCAAACCCCAATATCGACGACCCCAGATAACAAAGGGGCAACCATAAGCTACGACTAGGGTGAACTAAGTCAACCAGGCCAGGATTTGGGAACTGGACGACATGGATGAAACCTAAAAATGGTTTTAAGGCACTGACAGGAACGGCGACTGGGTACTCGGTTATGGACCCCTTACCAAAAATGAATTCAACAAGGGGGTTCGAGCTCTGTAAGGTCCTACTAGCAGGTATTCCGTGCTTCTCCGTGGGAAACTCAAAACCAAAGCGATAGTCACGAAAAGGAATCTGGACCTATGGTAGTATCGCAAACCTAAGAATGACAGGCGAGCAATAAGCGATTAACTTGGACGGCGGTTCGTGGTAGTCCATGACTAACTCAGGGAATCTGAAACTCAAAAAGATACAAAGCGGAGCGCCACATTTGGTGTATATTCGACCTCAGTACAGAAGACGGTCAACTAAATCCGCATCCTCATAATGCCCTATATCCATGAAAGAGATCAAAGGAAGAGTGGACACACCAGCACTCACTAGGGACTCCTTAAGAATGACAAGGGGAAATCAGTCTAGCCTAGATCATGAGAAGCCTTCCAGGAACGAAATATATTACTGGTTGGCAGGACAACGGAATAGATGGAGAAACAGAACAGGTTCCCGGATATCAAGAAAAATGAAGTGGAGGAGAAGGAGTAACTACGCCTACCTAGTCCACACGCTAAATGGAGTAGGGTAAATCCGTCCCCAACCTGGACTCCGGCTTTGTGGACACCATAGGTACAATAGACTCATGGGGTAAACGAGGCGATGCGTGAAGAATCCCGGGAGCCCAAATACGCTGATACTGTGCAAATGATACGAGTACCCGCTCCAGTGAAGATAAAAGCGTGTGCTGAGAAGGGCAAATGGCAGGTGTAGGGGAACCCTTCCGCAAGGGGTAAAGTCCACTTGTAGTGGGCTGCCCAGTACACCAAGGATAGAGATTTAGGTTTGTCTGAGAAGGTTTAAATAGCCGAAACCCTGCGGGCATAGTAACAAACACCCTAAGTTACCACAATAACGAAAATGTCCCTCAAAAGACATCCACAGGCCCTTAGAGGCTCTAATAAAAGAAATAAAATAGAAGCACCTGCCCCACCTTACTATTCATGCCTAGAAGGCAATGCAACCATTGAAGCAAATGGCTAACAGATCCCGATTCGCGTTCTATTAGACTCAGAGTCTAATATATTCCTTATTAACCAACAACTGGTCCATAAACATGGCCTACTATATCACACACGCACAAATTGCTTGGATATTTACACCTTTGAAGGAACCAGAGCAGCGCATGGGAGAAAACACTACACACATTCTATTCTCTTAGAGATCAGGAACAACGTACACCGATCTCATATCTCTTGCGAAATTGCCATTGCTGGCAAATATGACCTTATCATCCTATTTGGATGGTGGCATACAGAACATCCAATAAAGTACCTCGAGGATGCAAAAAAATGGACATTTAAAGATGAGAAATGCCAAAGTCATGTTAATAATCAAGGCATAGACTTGACATTTGAATTGTACGAGACCATGGCATACGACCCATAAGCTAGATATATTGGAAGAATCGAAATAGCACCCACTGCTGAGTCAAAAAAGAACCTGCAAATACCTACGGAATACCAGGAATTCAAGAGGGTTTTTGCACCAGAAACGGCAGAGAAACTAGCCCGTAGAAGAACGTTAGACTACGCCATTGACTTCATACCCGGCACGGTACCGCCATGGGGCCCGATATGTCATATGTCAGCCCACAAGCTAGATTTGCTTAGCAAATACCTCTACAAAATGCGGGACCAAGGGAAAATCGTGGAAGGCAAATCTCCTGCAGCGGCTCCAATTTTAATTGTCCCTAAACCTGACGGTTCAAGGAGGCTATGCGTGGACTACCGACAGTTGAATAACCTGACCTAGGCCAACAAATACCCGCTGCCCCTTATGAGGGAGCTCCGCGACCGTGTGGCTGGGACCTCAATATTCACTAAGCTAAACATAAAGGATTGCTATCACCAGTTCAGGATAAAGGAAGGCGATGAGTGGAAAACTGCATTCCGGCCACGATAAGGCCACCTTGTATATAATGTAATGCTATTCGTGCTGGTAAACGCGCCGGCCACATTCCAGGCCATTGTGAATAAAATTCTACAGGAATTTGTAGATCCTGGCGTCGTGGTCTACCTCGACGACATACTAATTTACTCCAAGATAGAGAAGAACACTTTGACTTGGAGAATAAGGTACACTCTCGCTTCGAGGAATATGATCTAGTTGTATCAACCACCAAGTCAGTTTTTCATGTCGATACAGTCGAACTTTTGGGTATATTGTGGCAATAGATGGAGTCACCATATGTGCAAGAAAGATCGAAAGCATAAAAAATCGGAAGCCACCAAGGTAGGTCAAGGAGGTGCAAATATTTATTGGCTTTCCCAATTTTTATGGACATTTTATTAAGGATTTCTCCAAAATCTGACAACCAATAAGCGCAAGGTTGAAGGGAAACCCCTGAAACTTCAGCTGGAGGCCGGAACAAGACAGGGCGTTTGAAGAACTTGAGAAAAGATTGATCTCCGCCCCTATACTCTGTCAGTTCTACTCCTACAGAGAAACAATTGTGGAAACAAATGCTAGCGATTTTGTGGTAGGCTGTGTCCTCTCACAGTTTAAGGACAAAAAGCTACATCCTGTGGCTTTCCACTCACGGAAGCTGAGCCCAGCTGAGTGAAATTATGAGATCCATAATAAGGAACTGTAGGCGATTCTGGAAGCATTTAAAGAGTGGAAACAGTACCTGGTAGAAACAGAAAAACCAGTGACTGTCTATACTGATCACCAGAACCTACAAAGCTTCCTTACAACGAAAGTATGGAACCCACGACAGATACGATGGGCTCAGCAACTAACGAACTACAATTTCACAATTGTCTACAGACGTGGGTAACGAGGCGGGAAGCCTGATGCATTAAGCCAACGGACGGAGTACCCTCCTGAGGAGGGAGCTGCGCATAGCTAACAGTCAATATACAAGCCTTCTCACTTCCAAATCACACAGTTACACTTAAATCAGCCAGAAAGGGAATAAAGAATAATTGCCACAGTGTCTAGTGATTTCTTAAAATAAAATCGCTAACTCCAAAAGCACGAATGACTACAAACGGGTCCCGACTAGCAGCCGGACACGACCTGTACACACTAGACGACTTTATAATTCCGGACAAAGGACAGGGTTTGGTGGAAACTGGAATTTCCGTCGGATTACCTAAAGGAACCTATGCACGGATTGCACCACACAATGGAATGGCCGCCCAAATTTGGGACCAGCATTGGCAGAGGAGTAATAGACGTGGATTACACCAGAGAGGTCAAGGTTATCATAGTGAACCATAGACACCAAGATTGCCAAGTTCGCAAAGGGGACCGAATGGCACAAAAGAAAATTGAGAACATACACATGGCGGAAGTGATAGAAGTGGACGATCTAGCAGAAACTGCAAGTGGCAATGGCGGATTTGGAAGCATGGATGTATCACCCAGACGATCAGCTGCAACAAAGATCCAGGTAGTGGTAGCATACTTGCAAGCGGACCAGGCCAACAATCAGTTTCTTGATAAAACAGACAATCAACCAAGACAAGCCAAAGGGATACTCTTAATGTATAATGCTATAATGTCTAAGGTTGATATTAGGAAATATGACCAGACATTATTAAAAACCATCACAGAGGCAGGCCAGAACCAGGAAGACTGGCAGGAACGCAAGTGAGAATTGGAAACTTTAACCGAGGAGTGCAAACCATTACCAAGTCACTGGGCAGTAACGGAAGGACTGATATACTATAAGAATCGCTTATATATTCCTGACAATGAACAGCTGCAGACAACTATAGCCAAAGTTTTCTACGACTCTTTGGTAACTGGACACTTTGGACAGGAGAAGACTCTGGAAATTGCTATCAGAGACTTTTATTGGAAAGGGCAGACAGTGTGGATAAATAACTACGTATAGTCATGGGACGAATGTCACCTTGATAATTCCCCACAACATGCGCAGTTTGGTCTGCTGCAGCCTCTAGAAGTTCTATTCGCAGCCTGGTTATCCATATCTACCAACTTCATCAGAAAACTACCAGAATCACCAGGTAGAACACAAATTATGGTAGTTGTGGATAGGTTTACAAAGATGGCTCACTTCATAGGTCTGGAAGGTAATGCAACTGCCAAGGAGGTTGCAAACATATTCTTGAAGGAAGTCTGGAAGATACATGGACTTCCAGCCCAAATTATATCCGACATAGATCCAAAGTTTTCGTGAGAGTTATCAGAATTCCTATGCAAAACTTAGGGGATAAAACAAAAGATGTCAACTGCCTACCACACGCAAATTGATGGACAAACAGAGAGGACCAACCAGTGCTGAAAGGATACCTCAGAATCTTTTTCAATTATGACCAAACGGACTGGTTCCAGCTGTTACCACTAGCCATGCATGCCTAGAACAATTCGGTAACCAAGGTATATGGCATGTTACCCTTCTATGCAAACTATGGATTCCATCCACAAACACAATGGATGAAGGAACTTTAAGCCCAAAATCCATGCGCCCAGCTTGATGCACACTGGTTGTAAACAATACACCAACAGGCCAGAGAAGCGTTGGAACAAACGCGGGAAAATATGACCAAATATTACAACCGGGAGACTAAGCAGCAACCAGACATCAAGGTCGGGGACCTGGTCATGTTAAAGGCAAAAAACATACGGACCAAACGACCCTCGAAGAAGCTTAGTCCAGAGCAGTAAGGCTCGTTTAAGGTATTGGAAAAAATAGGTAAACGTGCCTACAAACTAGAAATATCACCAAGATGGAAGATCCAGCCGATATTTCATGTATCATTATTGGAACCCTATTGAACATCCAATAAACCAGCAAGGGAACAACCTTTCCATGAGCCAGAAGTAATCGATTCAGATTTTAAAGAGGAAATCAAAAGAATATTGAAGAGTGAAATCATCTCTTATACCTGGCGCGTGGCAGGTCGGAAACGAGCGATCCGTGAGTTACGGTACTTTAGCAAGTGGACTAGCTGTTCCAAAGATGAAAATACTTGGGAACCACCAGACCACTTAGAGCATTCACAGGAATTAGTGGAGGCGTTTCATAGGGAGAATCCGGATATGCCAAAGGGGGCAGATGTTGAAAGACAGGGAAAGGTTTTTCCTAGTGTGGACAAGCAATCGCGTTAGGTTTTTCACCCTACCAAGTCGAGTTCAAGAAGGGACTGAGATATTTCAGAATGGTTTAAGTTGGGGTTTAATGCTAAAAAATTATTTAGTTAGATTTTCTTTATTGTTATTTTTGGGGTAGCTAAAGAGAGGGTAACCTATGAAATATGATTCGGGAGAAACCGCACAGAGGAGGGAGCTCGTGTTAGGCACAAACGACTCTGAAGAGGATTACATGACTTTTCAGAAGGAACTGCATGAATCTGAACCTCCACAGGCAATTACCCCCCTGCCGACGCGGCGTAGGCCTGGGAGTCGACACTGGCACCTTGTGCAGTTGCTTGTTTACAAATAAAAACGTGAAATTGGAACACAACTTGTAACCCCGTATACGTCGTCGCTGTTACAGTCTAAGGGTATAATGTCACTTGGTCCATCTTGATGTCTTGTGTTCAACTCCGGGATCCAGCTGAATTATTAGACGAATGTGATATTTTCTACCAATCGGGTTTACATCTGCAAACGTTTCTGCAAAACGATAACGATGACCCAACCGAGCGATGTTGACCCGAACCTCGCGAAGGGGCTTCAAGCTTGTAATACCAATTCGAAGGGAAGAATTCAGTCGGTCGCTTAAAGAGTTATAAGCCAAAATATCCTACGAGCCTGTCGAGTAACTCAAGTCGCCGATGCACGCCGACATGAGGGTTGATCACCTCATATACGGATCAAGCACTAGTGCATCTGGCCTGTAAATCGGTCGACTCCCATTGGGGGATAGGACGCTATCATTTCAAAGAATGGATGAGGGGACCTAAGACCGTGGAGGGGTGGGAAGGAGTTCTCAGGGTCAAGAGAGCTCGCCACTTCAAAATTATAGAGAAGATATCTTCATAGTTGTAAAGCCGTGGGAACAAAGTCGCAGGGTATAAATACCTGACCAGTCCCCAGTCTTAGATAGAGCATAAAGCAACGTAGAAGATATCTTATCAATGTCATAAGTTATACTCAACTTCTTTTCCTACGTGCCTCCTAGACAAGCAACTGTTTACGAAGAAAGATTTGAGCCTAGTTCGATTCGCTTGCCCTTAGAATCGACTACCTTTAACAATTTTTACCGTAGCAAATTTGTGGCGAAAAGGCTGCTTGACTACTATACTGAAGAGGAAGGAACCTCTACTTCCTTCTCAATAACTCACTCCACGTTCGCACCCCCTGCCTGTGCATTTGGAAACAACCAAACTCCTATTAAACAATGTCATTATCACAATTGATAGTTAAAATTGACAAGGCAATGTCCGATATTGAAGTAGTTTCCTTGGTGGGAAGCGACCACGCACCTGGATACTCCAAATTACATATGGCCTCCTCAACCACTCACATCCTAGTGGAGTGAGAAAGTAAGCCACTGGCACTAATTATAGTTCCCACAGACCTCCCGATGCCAAAAACCCTGTATTGGAAAAATTGGGAGAATGAATAAGACTTGCAAGGGGCAATTTTGACCGAACCTTGTTTGAATTGGTAGAGAAAGCTCATCTTACCTACAATGAACTGTCCAATCAAGTGCAGGTTTAGGAAGACCAACTTCAGCACCATGTAAACTGTTTCGCAGGGGGTAAACAAATAATAGGAGGAGAGCTAAAACACATCCATGGTGCGTCAGAAATGCTAGAGGTAGAGATAATCACCCTACAAACAGTAAGAGGAAAGGGGATGTAGGCCAAGTTGCGAGCTCTAGAACAACAGCCTACCCATCACCAAGCAGTAAGTACTTAACTTCACACTAATATTGGTCCTAGAGGGCAGGAATTCCTTGACTAAGATCAGCAATTGAAAATGGCCTAGTGCGCCAGAGAGCAGAACTTCTGCAAAGGCTAGTCGCGACTAAGTAAGAATATGAGGGAATCAGACTACGGTTAAGGGAACTTCAACACCGATTAGAACAAGAATTCATTAAGAGACTAGCTAATGACAAATGGCCAAAATGCAGTATCAGACTAAAAGAGTCGTAGCTTGGCGAGAATAAACAGGTCAATAATGCAAATACAAGTTAAAAGAAACCCAGCCGGTGTGTGGAAAACAGTGGAACCACAACCAGTAGAAAATCCGTGGTTGGAAAATCTAACTAGTACTTACAGCTGGGATGAATTAACAATCATTCCCTTTCAAGATAAGTGAAAAGGAGAGGATCATTGAGAAATTAACAACAATAGGGGGAAAGGACCATCACAGCCTGAACCAGCGTATAGACCAAATCTGCGAGACGATAACCCTGGCGCAGAGGAGTGTGTTGGCCCCTCTAAAAAAGGTGGTAAGCCATCACGAAGACCATTGCCAGAAGGTAAGTTCGAATCCGAGTCAGATGCAGCCGTGGACTAACTAAGGCAATCACTAGCCCATTACTAGAGACTGCAGGTGGATACCACTTTAAAGTTTGAGAATAAGCCACTCTGGATGTTCGAGTAAGTTTACTAAACTGGGTATTCTTCTTTGCAAGATACCCTTGGCAAACAGAAGGCAAAGAAAATAATGACCAGCATGCATTTGAAAGACTGGAAGGAATCGAGTTGGCCCCTTTTGCAATAACCTAGTGTGAGAAAATGACCAGGGACCTTGGATTCACTAAAGAGGCGGGTTATGATTCATGTATGACCTTCCTGGCTCAAGTTATAATATGATTGTCAGTAATGCATAAGGCACGGGGGTTCTTGGCCGTGATAGCAAAGGTCAGGTATAAAGAGGACATAGAAAAGTATCTCCTTACAATTGAAAACTACAACATCAATGGAGAAGTATCCGATATCGTTTTGGGAACAATAATTTAACCACAACTTTACTCTTATACCATGCGTACACTATTATATGAAAATCCTGACTGGGATAGCGAATGGATCAAGGCAGTTTGTCGGATTACCATGGCAGAAGAATCTTTTAACGAATTGCGACGGCCATTCAGAAAAAACAAACTGGGAAAAGGTTACTCCCAGAAAACACAATTGGAGGAGGAATCTAAATCCAGCAAGACTATTAATGGAAATAAGAGTTGAAAAGTTTACGCAGCAGATGAAAAAGCCGCTTATAAAGCGAAAAAACAATCACGAAAAGGGAAAAGTTCCCCGTAGAAGGAAAGCTAGATCAATGCACACCTACGTCTTTAGCCAATCATTCTTGAAAGTTCTGTAGGAAAGCGGCTCAGGTATCGGTTATAGTACAAAAACAGTGAAATTTTAAACCTCAATATCCACGACCCTGGGGAACCACAGTCCTAAAGGGGCTACCAGTACCTACAACAAGGGTGAACCAAGTCAACCAGCCCAGAATTTGGGAACTGGATGATATGGATGAAAGAAAAAAAAGGTTTTCAAGCACTGGCCGCGACGGCAACCAGGGTCTCAGTTACGGCCCCCTTACCAAAACCGAAATCAACAAGCGGGCATAACCTTGGTTAGGTCCTAGCAGGAGGTAGTCTGTGCCTCACAGTTAAAAACTCATAGGCAAGCGAGAATCACGAAAAGCAATCTAGACCTATAGCAGCAATAATGATTTAAGAATGAAAAATACACAACAAACGGTTAACTTAGAGGGCAGTTTGTACTAGTTCAGGATTAACTCAGAGGATGTGAAACACAAAAAGATGAAAGCAGGGCTCGAAATTTGGTGTGTATCGGACCTCAATATGCAGGACGGTCAATTGAACCCACCTTATTATAAAGCCCTAAATCCTTACCCGAGCCTCTAGGAATAGTGGACAGACTAGCGTGGATAAACTACCTCTTAACACAGACAAGTGGTAATGAGTCTAGCCTGGATAATTAGAAATCTTCCAAGAATAAAAATATATAACAGTTCGGCTGGAGAACAGAATAGTTATGCAAACGGAATATTATTCCAGATATCAAGGAAAATAAAGTTGGAAGAAAATAAGAAACTATGTCTTCCGGTTCACAAACTAAATGATGCAGGGTAAATTGGTCCCTAACCAGGACTTGGGATTTGCTGAGAGAGTTGGCCTCATAGTCACATGTTATAATCATGTCGATGCGTGAAGAATCTCCTAAGTACTATAAATCTGACCATTACCTAATAATATAAGTTTGGCACCTGTTAGGCAAAGGGAGGTGTGAGGGTAAATCGCAGGGGTGTGGGCACTCTTCTTTACGGGGTAAAGACCGCTGATGGTGGGCTGCGCAGTACAAGAAAGACAAAGAATTTAGTTAGTCAGTGGAAGCTTCAATAGCCGAAACCGTATAGGTATGATAACAAATACCTTAGTTACCACAACAACAAACATGTCATACAAGAAACCCGTACAGGCCCTTAAATGGGCAGAACAAAGGAAACAATACTGCACCACCACCCCAGCCTTACAATCTAGGACCAGAAGGCAGGGCGACCATCAAAGCCAATGAAGAACGGATTCAATTTTCGTGTACTATTAGACTTGGGATCTAATATATTCCTAAATAACCAACAACTGGTAAACAAACATCACTTACCATACCACACATGCACAAATGGATTGGAATATTTTACCTTGGAGGGAACAACAGCATCAAACCGGGGAAAACAGAATAGATCTCCTATCCTGTTAGAAATCTGGTGCAATATCAACCGATCACTTATAACATCCGAGATTATGAATGCCGGCAAATATGACCTAATTATTCCTTTTGGGTGGTCACATACAGAACTTCGCATAAGGTACATCGAGGATGCACAAAAAAGGATTTTTAATATGAATAATGTCAGACTCATATTAACCATGGAGGCATAGACCTGATATTTGAATGGGACGAAACCCGTGGAAATGACCCCGATGCCCAGTATACCAGAAGCATCAAGGCTTCATCTGATTCATTACCATATGCGCCCGAGTTCTGGCCAAGATCTTGTGAATACCATAAATTCAGCAGGGCTTTTGCACTGGGAACAGCACAGAAACTAGCATGAACAAAAATCTTCAACAATGTAATTGATTTAATACCCAACGCAGTACTACCATGGGACCCATTATATCTTATGTCAGTCCATAAGCTAGATTTGCCAAGCAAATACCAAAAGTAAATGCAGTAATAGGGGAAATTAGGTGCAAGCAAATGTCCTGCAGGGGTACCAATTTTATTTATTCCTAAACCAGATGTGATAGTCATGCTCTGTGTGGATTATTGACAGTTAAATAAACTAATAGTGGGGAACAAATACCTCATACGACTCGTGAACAAACCCTGCGATCTGGTTGCAGGAGCCTAAATATTCACTAAACTTGACCTGATAGATCCTTACCATCTACCGAGCATCAAGGAAGGAGATGAGTGGAAAAGAACATTCCACACAAGATATGGCTATTTTGAATACAAAGTAATGCCGTTCGGGCTGGTGAACCCAGTGGCCATATATTAGGCCATGATAAACTAAATTCTGCAAGATCTTTCAGACCATTAGGTAGTAGTATACCTTGACGATATCCTAATTTACTCCAAAACGGTCAAGAAACAGCAGGAGTTGGTACAGGAAGGTCCTTGAACGCCTGGAACAATACTAGATAGATGTATCAACCACCAAGTCAAATTTTTCAAGGAAAGACAGTCGAGTTTAGGGGTTATATTGTGACAATCGATGGAGACAGATTATAAGAGAGAAAGGTTGTCGGCATTTAGAATTGGAAGACACAAAGTCCTGTGAAAGAGGTGTAAGTATAATTTGAGTTTGCCCATTTTTACCGACGTTTCATTAAGGATTTCTCAAAAAATTGCAAACGAATTATCTAAAAAATTGTGGAGCAAACCCAGAAAATTTAGCTGCGGGCCAGTACATGATGGGGCATTTGAGGAACTTAAACAAAGAGTGATCTAAGCCCCAAACCTCAGTAATTTTTACCCTGACAGAAGAACAATAGTGGAAACCGATGCTAGCGATTTTGCGTTATGGAGTGTTCTATTCCTGTTTAAGAACAATAATCTAGATCCAGTGTCTTTCTACTCACCAAACTCAACCCAGCTGAACGAAATTACTAGATCCTAGTTAAGGAGCTACTGAGGATTCTGTAGGAATTCAAAGAGTTGAAACAGTACCTAGTAAGAACCGAAAAACCAGCTACTGGTTAAACTGATCATCTGAAGACACAGTTGTTCTTTACACCTAAGTTATGGAAATCGCGACTGATACAGGAGGCTCAACCAATGGCGAACAACAATTTCAAAATTGTCAGTCTACAAGGAAATCGAGGTGGAAAGCCTGATGCCTTGAGGTGACGGCCTGAGTCCCGTCCTGATGAGGGTGCTGTGCATAGCGAACAGTCAATACTTAAGCCTTCACTATTCCAAATCAATATTGTGCAGTTGAACCAACTAGAGTGGAAAGAAAAATTAATTTGAACAGAAACTACTGATGCCTTGCGGATAAAATTGCTATCCCCTAAAGCACAAATGCCAATTTAAGGTTCCCGATAAGTGCCAGACATGACCTCTATGCACTGGAGGATTACATAATCCCATGCTCTCGACACCGGCTGGTAGACCAAGGAATTACAATTAGATTAACAACAGGAAAATATGCATGCATAGCAATGCGAAGTGGAATGGCAGCTAACTTTGCGATGAGTATTGGCAGCATAGTAAGCGACGTGAACTATACTGGGGAAGTCAAGTTTATTATAATGAACCATAGAAATCAAGATTGCCAGGTCCACAAAGGGGACCGAATGGCACCAAAGATCATTGAGAACATATACATATGTAAGACAATGGTGGTTCACAGACTTGCAGACATTGCAAGAGGCAAAGCTGGATTCGAAAGTACAGATGTATCACTAAGATGATACAATGCAACATAGACACAGGCAGTGGTCACCTACATACAAGCTAACCATGCTGAAAATGAGTTCCTAGTTGATATAGACTATCACGCGAGACAAGACAAAGGGATACTTCTGATCTCTAATACAATAATGTCCAAGATCAATTTTAGGAGTTATAATCAGAGATTATTATGAACCATTCAAGAGGCAGGCCAGAATAATCAAGACTTCCAGTAACACAAGTAGGAATTGGAAATATTAACAAACAAGGGAAAACCACTACCAAGTCACTAGGAGGTAATGGAAGAATTGATCTACTATAAGAATCGGCTATACATTCAATATAACGAACAGCTGCAAACAACCATAGCCAACGGTTGCCACAGTTCTAAGGTAGCAGGACACTTTGACATGTAAAAACCCCAAAAATATTTACCAGTGACTATTCCCGGAAAGGACTGAGAGCATAGATCAATGACTATGTCCGGTCATTCTGTGAATGTCAACATAACAAATCTCCAGCACATGTGTGGTTCGGTCTGGTACAGCCCCTGGAAGTTCCGTTCACTGCTTGGTCATCCATCTCCACTTACTTCATCACACAACTACTAGAGTGATAAGGTAGAAGACAAATTATAGTTGTCGAGGATCGGTTTAGAAGATGGCTCACTTTATAGCTAAGTAAAATATTACTACGGCTAAGGATGGTGCGAAAGGATTCTTGATATTAGTCTCGAAGTTATAGGGACATAGAGCCGAAATCATTGTTCCGCTGATGAAATACCTTGTGAAACCACTACACTACTTGTATAATGCACAGGAATTGGTGAAGGCATTTCAGTGGGAGAATCTGGATATGGCAAAGCGGGCAGAGGTACAATTTCAAGCAAAAGGTTTTCCTAGTCAGGTCAAGATAATGTGCTATGTTTTCACCCTAACAAGTTTATTTTAAAAAATATTCATGTATTAGTGTTTTTAGATTCCATATTTATTTTGATTGTTACGATAAGAGAGGGTAACCTTGGAAAAAGGGTTTTTAGACTACCGCTCCGCTGCGTGACCTGTTGTTATGTACCTGGTAACATGGTTCTGGAATCCAGCCCTGAGTTCCTAGGAAAAAAGGGTTGAGATAATTCACATACCTCTCCAGCCCCCTTGTTCTGCGTGCAGGTCACTGGCGGAGCCAACCGCAAAAAGTACCCATCACTAAAGAACTGAACATTGGCAGCACTCTTGTGACACCATATACATCGTTACCGTTCTTTTGACCGAAGGCTGTATGCTGGGTATATGAGGAGAATGACTTAGACGACTTAATACTGCTGGAATCAAGTGCTTAGGATGCCTGTCCGCAGAGATACAGCCCATTCTGTACAACCTTACCTGGAATACACCCAAAGTAAAGGGACCCTCTGCGCAAAAATGAGAATATGATGTGTAGAATCCTGGGGAAACATGAAAACCCACTCTGACACTGAAAACATGGCTATCTTACTCTTAGGACCTATCGGAAGAGGTTGATAGGGAGAAGCACAGAAATTCAATACTGTATTGGACTCATCATAAGTCTAAGTGATCCTGCAAGCCATCTACAAGACACCCTGAAAGTCAGTAGTATCCTGATTAGCCAACAGCCAAATTGGCCACTAAGAGTTATAAGAAAGTTTTAGGAGATTCAACCATTGACTACCCAAATTTAAGCAGTAGAACAAGGTACAACAACTCCAACTAAGAAATAGTTCACAGTATCAGGAAATAAACAAGCTCTAACAAGTCGATAAGCTATTGGGGTAACAGTATTCTCAAAGTGATATAGTGCTTGCATTAAAAATTGAAGGACGGAAACGGTAGGAAGTATATTAAAATATAGTTGTTAGAAGTACTATGCAACACTAAGAGGTGGGATATAAAATTGGAAGTGGGTCCCACGCTTTAGCCATCATCAAGCAACTGAGAAGAGCTCTTATCAAAATTATCAGTTTTACTCACAATCATTTACCAACATGCCTTCTTATAGAATCTCGATTTATGAAGAATGATTACAATCCTAGTTCGATTTGATGTTTCTTTGAATTGACTACCTGTGACATTACACTAAAATAGTGATAATCAAGACCACTGATAATATCGATAAGATGGGCCATGGGGTTGCAAATATGCCCAATGCTAAGATTGATGGCAATCTCACAATCTTGTTGGTAAAGACTATAATCCAGATATTTACTGGGATAAGAATACTCGTTAGTGGTGTTCAGAATACTTCAAGGCAAACTGCCTTGTCACTAAGTGATGTATACAGTTTATCACTAGTGAAGTACTCCTAGGCGAGGATTGCAGTGACGGATAGCTTCTTGTCAGGGGTGGGTATATGGAAGAGGACGGTCAAGACTTTAATGTCAGTCTTCTGCCAGAGTACAAGAACTAGGTTGGTATTTTCAGTAAAGAAAATATATCCGCTCTACACAAATATACCAAGTTTCACCACATGATGTAACTGGAGCTAGGGACCAAGGCACCCTCAGGACCTATATACCCACTCTCTGAGCAATAGTAAGACGTCTTATATGACTATGTCTATTAAATGGTGGAAAAAGGGAAGATCAAGCTGTCTACCAGTCCTGCTGGTACTGCTATCCTCTTCTTATTAAAGCCTGATAGCACTCTTCGGTGAGGCATTAATTACTGCGGGCTCAACAAGAAAACTATTAAGAATAAGTATTCATTGCTCTTGATAAATGAGTTCAGTGATAGGCTAGGCAAAGCCACAATATACACCAAGCTGAATCTAAAGAATGGCTATTATCTTATCTGGACAGTAACTGTTGAAGAATGGGAAACTGGCTTTTAGAGTGATTATGGCCTGTATGAACATACGGTAATGCTCCTTTTTGAGCTATGTAATACACCATCGACCTGCCAGAGTGTGAATAAGACAATATTTAGAGATATGCTTGATGCGAGCATCGTCGCTTAAATAGATAACATCTTAAGGTACTCAAAGATGATAGACGAACATATCTTATTAGATGGTCAGGTGATCGCAAGAGTGTGAAATGGAGGCCTAGGCGTTAGACTAAAGATGTCCACCTTTCATCACAGGGAAGTTGAATTCTTAGGCTAGTAGATATTTGAACATGGAATATCAATAACGACTCGAAAGATGGAGGTGATCAAGGTGTGGAAGACTCTATAGAATATAATCAATGTTCAATGCTTTATAAGCTTTTCAAATGTCTACCTTCTATTCAAAAATAGGTTTTGCAACGTAGGGAAACCATTATTGGGTTTAAGCAAGAAGGATATTAAATGGTACTGGAGGGCTGCTTGTGAGCGGTCGTTTAAACATCTGAAGGAAATGTTCAGCACTGGTCCCATTGTGAGACACTTTGATGGCTTACATCCAACTAGGTTGTAAATGGACACTAGTGATTTCACATTAGCAGCAGTGCTCTGGCAGCACGTACTAACCAAAGGTGGCATCCAGTAGCCTATCAAACTAGGAAGTTCTTGCCATCAGAAGTCAACTATGATGAACATTATGAGGGATGGCAGCGATAGTGACTTCATTCCAGGAATAGGATCATCTTTTGGGCTGTGTATAATACCAAATAGTGGTATATACAGATCACAAGAATTTGGAGTACTTTAAGGGTACAAAGGTCTTGACATGTAGGTAGCACCGTTGGGCAGAGTTCCACCAGTTGTTTAACTTCAGGCTGGTTCACGGGGAAGGTGGGCTAAGCGAAACAGCAAATGTATTGTCACGCTGTAGGGACTACGGCCTGTAAGGGGTGAATTATCCACTACCATAAACATTTTTTCAACACTTTCAATGTCACCTTCAACAGGAACGCAACCTCCTGTGTCCCAAAACTTATGTGACCTACCAGTGTTATCTATAGCAGTTAGATTTCTTACAAGCCCTAAGTATAGCGTCAGAAAAAGACCAAGCATACCTTCTAGTCCTCATGGGGGTGGCAGAGAAGCAATCTAATATTGACCCCTAGTTCGAGGTGGAGAAAAGTCAGCTCAACAAAAAGAACTGGGGGTATATGTCGAAGGACGAGATCTTAAAGCGAACAATCATGGAGGGACAATATGATTCACCTGTCATCAGACACTTTGGATCAGACAAGACCATAGTGCAATTAAAAGCATACCTCTCTTGGTCCAAATTGGAGACTCAGCTAACAGAATATATTCGTAACTGTGACATCAGTTAACAAAGTAAAACTATGAGGCATAAAAGTGTAACAGGGGCACCCTATAGGAAGATGGATCCTAAGGTTACGACCGCACCAAAAGACTCAACGCAAAGTTCACAGAAGGTAAAGATAAAATAATTGAATCAAATGATAAAACTTAATATCGTTAAGCCAGAGCTTCACTCAATTCAAGTCTTCTCGTGAGGATAGTTGGTTATCAGAGTAGAGTGCCGTTCGCGTTTACTTAAGTAGAATTATAAAGCCAACAACACCCATCCCTACTCCGACCCTTAAGAGAGCTCGCAGAGTTACACCAAGTTGAAGTTAAGATAGCCCGGGTAGTCCTAGATCGGTATAAATGCACGATTGAAGTACACTACTCCAATACACACTGAGAGTTTGCTGAGGCCCCTGTGATGCCTATAAGGTCAACCAACCTATCAGAACAAGTTGATAAACAGAGGCAGTGAAGACGAGAAGGTATTGGCCCGATCGTGAACACTAGTCATCCTGAAAGCCAGCTGAAGAGACGGATAAGACGGCATGAAGCAGACTCTGTCAACAACCAAGCTGGCCCCTTGGAGTTCTCAGAAGTTATTGGTACGTTACAAAATAGGCGGCCATATCTTACCAGGCGAAAGAAGGTTGACACCTTAGACTAAGTTGGTCCACACCCTCAGAGAAATCTGGAGCTCTGATCATACCATGAGCTGTGTGGGGGAAGAGCAAGATTCAGGGTCAAAGTGGGTTTGCTCTCGGATTAAGAGACAATGGTTGGGAAGAAAATACCTGTTTATATGTAAACCAGTTCTGGTCTGCGAACACTCAGACGCAGGATATAAATAAAAAGTACCTCGCGATCTTTAGCCATCATCAAGCAACTTAGATGACACGTTATGCATATCATAAGTTTCAAACAAAAGTCTTTACCTACAAGCCTTTCTAGATGATGTCCGTTTACGAAGAAAGATTTAAGCCTATTTCGAATCGCTTGGCCTTAGAATTGACTACCTTAAACAGTATATTGATATTCCTCCTTGTTCCAAGGCTCTTTACATGACTACTGGTCACCTCGGAGTCTTAACTAAGGAATCACATAAGCTCATAGCTGATTCGACCTTCCTCAACGAGCTACTGGTCGAACCACGTCCCTCAATATACATCTTCACTTTAGAAGCAATACTTGAACACTGTTCCGGGGTAGCCAATTGTAACGACCCCCTAGATCAGTTGCTATAGCTTACCGAACCTCAGCCCAGGCAGTGGTCCTACTAGGACGTGGACAGGAACGGTACCAGACACCTGCAAAGTGACATAGCAACCCTAAGTACCTTTCTTGAAGAAAGGGTACTTAGGTACCTAGTTAGATAGGGTAACCCAGCAAGGCCGGGTAACCTTGGTGCACACTTAGGTAGGGTAACCCCGCTAGACAGGGTAACCCGGAGCTACAGTCAGGCAGGGTAACCCTCTTGAGTAGGGTAACCGGGAAGCATGGTTAGGGAGGGGAACCCTTTAGATAGGGTAACCCATCTCCTCAGTTAGGCAGGGTAACCACTTAGACAGGGTAACATGGAGCCTTAGGAAAAAATGGTAAGCAGTGTAGAGGCCGCCGGGTGTGCTACATTCGTGTAACCAGGTGTTTCTAGCTCGTGGAATCGCATGTAACAAATAGGTGAGTTACGCGGAACCTTCTGGTGACGCAAGGGGGCATTACACAGACTTCGCAGCGATTTGCACCATGATAGAGCCCAGTTACCCTACCTTGGGGATCGCGGGTGCAATCGTGGACCTCAAGTTTCCATCCCTAACATTACGCGAAACGCGATATCCTACTACAAGTACCCCAGGGTGGTTGGAGTAATTTTGGCGCATCCAACACCCCCTTGCGGCTCCCACGTTCGCCCCTTGCGACGGGTGGGAAAGGGTGACAGTTGGTAAAAGTCTAACAAAACTGAGAAATGGAATGTGGCAGCGTAACCCCGTATACGTCACTGCCGTCCTTCCGACTAGATGCTGTCCACAGGATATATATAGGGGTGGGCGATGGCCGACCCAGGCAAGTTGTTAGTATTGACATCAGATGGCCTTCCAAGGGTACTCTAGGTGCCTATAATC
>QFET01025418.1:0-14683 GCA_003316355.1 Tuber calosporum | reverse complement strand
ATAACCAAGCAGGAAGGGACAACCAAATAGTAGCGCTTATCAGGTATAAACCCAAATAAGTAATAACCAACATCAAGTCAGTAGTAATAGTAGAAACAAAATAGGATTCCGTTACAGAGACACTGACTGTTGCTTTTGTAGCGAAACTGGAGTCGACCTCGAGGACTGGTTTCAGAAAAGGAAGCATAGTAGTATAAGCGGTGAGGCAATGGAGGTCCTAGCGGATCCTGGAGAGACCAGAATCTCAGAAGAACATACCACACCCTGCAAAACGATCCCAGTGTTGAGGATAGAGTTACAGTTACCACCAACCATGCCGGACCTAGTAGAACTCAATCACAAGCCCTTGTATCATAAATTACTGCCAATGGCTACAAAGTAAGGGCACTATTCGATACAGGAATTATAGGAGACTACTTCATATCACCAAGGTTTGTTATAATACCCCAATCCAGACCAAATACCTCACAACTACTATCCACCTGAAGATGGAACTTATGGGATCATGTTCAGAAATCAACTAACTTGCAAAGCCAGACATACAGATTGACAAGGAAAGTGGCGATATCTCAGATGTCCTAGTCTGTTGCCTGGACAAGTATGATATCTTCCTAGCAATGCATCACCTCACCACTCACTCTGCTGTAATAGATTACAGGAAATCTATTATCACCTTCCCTTTGAAACACTTACTATGACCTGCTATAAAGCAACTCAAATACTATTTTCAGCCTTGAATTAAGCAGATGGCCCAGACTTCATTTCCGATTTTCCTTCATACTTCCCTGGCAAGAAGACAGCGGAATTAGACCCCTTGAGATTTGTCAACCACCACATCTAGCTGAAGGATACAATTTCATACCATAATCCGATATTGTTCTCTTCTTGGACAAGATCATGCCAGCATAAAAATCCCTAAATGAACACTGCAAAGTAAAGGAAATATTCACATATTCAAGGCCCACAACCAAGTCAATATATTTCTAAAGTTGAAACCTAATGGCCAAATCAGACTACTAGCAGACTTTGTATGCAGGATGGATAGTACTATGAAGGACAATGGAGCGATTCTCAACCAACCCGTCATAGTCAGATATGTTGCCTGTATAAACTTCAGATCCTGTATAGACATTGCAAATTGGTACTTCTAAATCTGAGAACTCCCCAGCGATGATAAATCCACTCCTATCAAGAAACCCTTTGGATCGTTTGCATGCAGAGTTATGCTACAAGGAGATGGCAATGCTCCTGCTACAGCTAGGAGAGTTATAGAGTTCGTCCTAAGATGATTAATAGGAAAATTTGTTTAGGCATACATGGATGACTCTACCATCTACTCAAAAGCTGTTGATGAGTATTATTAACACATCAGATCAGTTTTGGGAAGACTTTAGTAGCACCACATCAAAGCATAACCACTCAAATGCAAATTCTTCACTACAAAGCTGTCTCTGTTAGGACATATTATAAATGAGAGCAGAATTCATGCAAAGCGTGAAAAAAATCCACTCCATTGAAGACTGGCTAACTATAAAATTGAAAACAGAATTTCAGACCTTTATGGAAGTTGTGATATATCATGCACGATTCCTCCAAGACCTTGCCTCTACTACTGGCCCCCTTTCAAACCAAATTTTCCAAGAAGTGTTTCAATAACAACCCCTTGATAAGAAACCCTTCAAACTGGTTAAGTGCCTGGTCATGGATCCAATACCTCTCCGCCCCATCTCAAATAAGACATCACCTCATCTAATATACCTTATTACTAACGCCTCTAAGGTCGGATCAGGAGCATAGATTGGCCAAGGACCCTCTCTTGAGAAAGCAATGCCTGGCAAATTTCATACCGGAAAGCTTGGAACAAGTCAGCTGCAATACCGTCTCCATGTTGGACTTATTGGCGATTATGGATGTCATTCAGGCATTTCCTTAGATTGTATTTTGCACCAAGTTTACTATTGTGACTGACATTAATGCACTATTTCTTTCCCTGAAGCAGACTGACCTACATTACTGCTAAAGTAGATAGAGCATGTTCCAGCAATCTTATGATTTCGATATCATATACAGACCTGGCAAAGACAATGTCCGTGGAGATGTATTATCAAGGATCTCTGAAAGCACACCTGCTGAAGAAGACCATATACTAGAAGAGTTTACTGAAAAGAAGCCTCTAAAGACCCTTGTCCTCCATTATAAACAGTTTATCAAGACTCTGCCTCACTATCGCTTATACCCAAGATACTACTTCTGCCTTCACTCCTCTAGTAGCGTCTTACACTCTTACTCCAAATCACCACTCGATGTGGAATTCACATCATTGTATCAGTTAACACTACTCCAGATCCCAAGAAATGAATCACCAAATAGAGTCTTTTTAATAAGCCCTGGACAAAGCAGCAAATACCCTCGACTTTTCAACTAATACCATTCAAGGTTTTTACATTGATGAGATATCCTTCTATCTCAGCAACCCTTAAGAACCATTTCAAGCTACAGTGCTTATTGAGCAAGCTAAAGATCATGTGTCTGGGCTTGCAGCGAGAATTATCAATGCACCAGGAGATATAGGCTAATTACTGCATCCAGATGTTATCACTAGCTGCTTTAAACAAATCTATGATTCTATCACCCAATTGGAGTCCCTTGCAGCCACTACCTGCTGAAATATCGCCCACAGCAGCAGACCTACTGTACGTGAGCTTCTGCCCAATACCGTCCCTACAGGACCCGCAGTCAATAAACTGAACTGATTCCTGGATTCTAATAGATATAGAGACATTGACAGCACTGCGTATGTCTTGTACGAATGCCCAACACTTATAGATGTCAAGTATACTGTATAATTTCTCTCAAGATCTCGTGATATTCCTAGACCATTTCCTTCCTACTCCTCCTCTAACTTTGTTTCTGCTCATCATCCCAAGCACAGAGCAGAACACAGTTGGCCTGTTCCTCCTACCTGCCACAATGATAATGGCTACATAGTCTCTCATACTGTTATTGATCAGGGAAAAGAAAAGGAAATACTGGAAATTGATCAAGGATGGGATCTACCTACCCCTCAAGCACCTGTAGGTTATCAATAATGCCCCTTATATCAGCCCTCTTCACAGGTTGACCTTAGCGATTCTCAGCTCACTATCTGCATAAAGGGAAAGTGGTACTCCACCATTCGAAATTCTACCCAGCTTGACTCTGACCATGAAGTGGTTACCAAGACTATCGATCACCCAGCATGGCTCTTTTATGATGGAGTTCTTGTCAGAAAGGGGAATGATAATACTAGACAATAGCATTATGTCCTCTATGAAGCAAGCTATGAAGCAAGCTAGAAGCTGCTACTTTCAGAAGTGAAATTGTTCACATTACCTATGAACAAATGACAAATATCGGTCGTCAGAAAAGTTTTGAATATCCATTATGACACTTCTATAGGCTCTCTATAAGGAATGATTTTAAAGACTATCTTTGCTAATGCCACGTATGCCAGCTTAACAAAGAATCTACTATTATCCTTGAAGGACCAGTCTGATGTTAGGCACATGGGTAAATGATTCAGGAATCCAGTACCGCATTCATATGAAAAAAACCGTGATAATCCAAGTCATACCCCTCCGGCCCCAGCGTTTACACTATGCGATAAGATTGGCACCTTGGGCAGTTGCTTGCTCACATACAAAACCGCGGCATTAAAGCGCTTCTTGTAACTGGGTATACGTGGCAGCCGTCCGTCCGACCGGATGCTGTTCGGAGGGTATATATGAGGGGCTCTCCGGCTAACCAACTGTGGTGGATCCACGCGATTTTATAAAGAACTTACGGAGTTACACCAGTTTGATGTCAGAAGACTAAAATAAGGATTGGGGTAGTCGGGGCAGGAAAGAACGATCTGGAACTTGGCCACTCCACTACTAAGGGAAAATGTGCTGATACTCCTATATGATGCGACGATGGTTCACAAACTAAGCGGAATAATTTGATAAGGTTAGGCATTGAAAATAAGAAACTATTGACCCAATCGTGTATACAAGTCACCCTGAAAGCCAGCTGCAGACCCAGATCTTTCAGCACAGAGCAGATAAGGTCAACAACCAGGCTGGCCCCTTGGTGTTGTAAGAGACTATTGGTATGTTCCATGCTGGACAGACTAAGTCTGAACAGCTGAAAGGAGGTCAGGCATCTCCAACCAGAGGTGTGCAACCCTTACGGCGAAAGACTAGCTCCGCCTGCACCATTAGCTGCGAGGGGAAGACAATCTTCAGGGTCAAATGGTGTCCTCACTAAGGTAGAAAGCAGGGGAACCACAGATGGGTACCTAGATAGAATGAAAGATAAATGTAGTCCGCGAACACTCAGACACGGGATATAAATATCAAAGTTCTTCCCAAGCTTTAGCAATCATCAATGAACGGAGAAGAGATATTATTAATATCATATGTTTTACTAGAAAATCTTTACTACTCAATCAAATGAGCCTTCCTTGACAGGTCTATATCTACGGAAATAAGATTTAGGCCTAGTCCGATTCACATGTTCTAAGAATCAGCTACCACTAACTGTATATTTATATTTCTTGTTGTTACCAAGGCTCTTTACATGATTACAAGATACCTCTAAGTCATACTTCAAGAATCACACAAGGTCATAGGTGATTCCACTCTCCTTGACCAGCTTCTAATCGAACCACGTCCCTTAAATTCAATCTCCTCTTTCGATCCAGTACTTCAAAACTCCCTGCTGGAGATTCAATTCTATTTACCTCAGGAACCCTGCTGGTTTACTGATCCCCTTCTCGTCCTTACAGAATCAGATTTCTAAAAGATCTACCAAAACCTTTACAGTCAAACCTTCATGTGGAAACCGTTCCTGGAGTACAATATTGAGGAATAAGGAACCTGCAGTTCATTGAGTCTTACCTCCTCCTCCTCCATTACCGCATCTCTTTGGAGACAAGGAAAACATCTGGAGTCACAATAACGAGATGGTACAACCATTAACTGTCTAGACAGACTAAGTTATTTCTGATATTGGGGGAGTCTCTCTGGTAGGAGGCGACCATGCACCTTGACCCTCCAGGTCACCTTTGGCACACTACCACCTCTCACAGCCAAGTGTGGTAAGAAGGTCGGCCTCCTGGATCTCGAGCAGGCACTTGACCTCGCCCTGATTTCAGAAATCCAGCTATGGAAAGGTCAGCAGAACGCCTCGGCAAGCTAATGGGCTACTTTGAGCATACCATCCTGGAATCAGTTGATATACAACACCTGGCCTACCGTGAACCTTCTACTCAAGCACAGGCACAGGCAAACCAACTACAGCCCCATGCTCAAAGGAAAACACAGGCAGAACAAATAATTGGTAAAGAGTTGAAACAAGCCAAATCTGGACTGGAAATGTTTGCCACTGAAACTGCAGCACTTTAAGAGTCAACCACCAAATGATTGAAAGTATAGTTGCGAGCGCAGGAAGAAGTGGCTTTAAACCATGAAGCGGTAAGTACCCTACTTCACACTAAATAGGGTCAATAGGTCAAGAGTCGCAAGATCCAGACGCGCAGCTTGAACAGGCTATAGCTAGGCAAAAAGCAAGACTCTCACAAAGACAAGTAGCTAAACAAAGAGAACCTGAGCATACCAGACAGGAGTTACAAGAGCTTAACCAGCAACGCGAACAAGAGCAAACTGAGAGGGAGGCCCTTGTTGTCAGACAGAATGTCACATCCGTGCAACTAAATTGAATATTGACTCAGATGAATGAAACTTTGGTGCAACTACAAGTTGTTAATAACCCACTGAGTGTGTAAAATAGTGGTTCAACAGCCAGTGAAAAATCGTGTATTAGTGAGACGTACTATGGCTGATGGAATGGATGAATTTCGCTTAATCACCAGAAAAGATAAAGGTAAAGGAGTACAACGTTGAGAAGGAAATGAAGGCGGGGAAGAAACCCACTACCGCCTTCACCAGTAAATACCCCAGACCTTAGAGACGAGGACCCAGGGTCTCTGAATGGGCCTGGTCCATCCTGACGACGTGGTGAATCATCGCGCCGACTACGGCCAGGTCAAAAATTCGAGACCAGGCAGACGCTTGGGTGGACCCACTATGGCAAGCCTTAGCCCAAACCAATAGGTGACATGCAGATCCCCCATTTAAATTTGTAAATAAACATACTCAAATGTGCGATGTTGGTTATTAAATTGTGATAATTCCTTTGAAAGAAAACCCATACCAAATGGAGGATGACGGAGGACGCATCAAATATATTTTAGGAGGAGAGGAAGGAACTGAGTTGCCCCCTTTGTGATACCTTACCGAAAAAGGATGACAGGCCGCCTCGGCTTCCCTAAATATGAGGATCATGATTTTCGCTTACTTTTACAGAGGAAGTTACGGATTGATTCTCGGTCCTCTACAAGGCCCAAAAAGCCTAAGCCGAAATGGAAAAGCTTCGGTATACAGGAGATATAAAGTAATACATCCTTACCATGGTGAACCAGATTATTGAGGCAGAAGTATCCAGTATTGCACAGAGGATCCTAATCCAGGCAAATCCATATTCAAGCCATGCGAACGCTATCACATGAAAATCATGATCTGGATAGCCAATGGATGAAGGCAGTCTGCTTGGTTACCAAAGCGGAAAAATTGTTCAAGGAACAACAAGGTCTGTTTAGAACAAATGACCAACGGAAATCTGCCACCTAAAAACAGAAGTGCGATGAGGACCACAAACCCAGTAATGTGCCTGGTGGGAATACAAAGTGGACAACATACAAGGTTGCCGTACAAGAGGTATACAATAAGAAGAAACAAGCGTATAAAGGGAAAAACACACCAGCAGATCAAAAGGTTGATCACACAAATTGAATTGAAGATCATAAAGGAATGCCTAAAGATAAAATTGAGGAAGGGAAAAAAGCTAATCAATGCACACGATGCACATTGGCAAATCACACTGGAAGTTCTGTTGGAAACAGGCCCAGGTATCAATTATAGGACAACGAAGGTGGAATCTGAAACCCCTATATAAAAGACCCCAGGCTCCAAACATCCCTAAGGAACAAATTTACCCCACACTAAGGGTAAACCAATTCAACCAACCGCAGATTTGGGAGCTGGATAACAGGGACAAAAGTCAAGAAGGTTTCGGGCACTGGCGGAGACGGCGACCGGGTACTCGGTTATCGACCCTGTTCGGAAAAGGAAATCAACAAGGGGGCTTGACCTCTGCAAGGTCCTACTAGCAGGCATTCCACGCTTCTTCGTGGGAATTACAAAACCAAGTGAGAACCACGAAAAGCAGTACATACATATAGTCGAAATGCGGACCTAAGAATGATACTGGAGGAAGAAGCCTTTAACTTGGATACTGGCTAGTGCTAGTTAGGGACTAACTCCAGGAACCCTAAACTCAAAAAGATGAAAGCGGTACAAAATATTTGATGTACCTGGAACCTTTGTACTGAAGTCGGTCAAGTAAACCCGAGTCCTTTTAAAGCCCTAAATCCCTTTTATTGCTCCAAGGAAGAGTGGACAGACATGCACATGCAAGGGCCCTCCTAAGAATAACAAGGGGAAACAAGTTTAGCATGAATCGTAAGAAGCTTTCCCAAACGAATATTCATACTGGGTTGGCTGGACAACGGAATATATTGGCAAACGGAGCAGGATTCCAAACACCAAGAAAAAGGTGTTAGAAGAGAATAAGAAACTACTGACACCGAGTTCATACAGTAAATGGAGCTGGTTAAATCCGTCCCAACCTGGACTGTGGGTTTGTAACTGCCTAAGACATTCAAGACTCATGTGGTCATCGACGCGAGGCGTGAATAATCCCCTGAGTTCAAGAAAGCTGACTATCACCTACTTATACGAGTTTGCCTCCAGTTAGGCAAAGGCAGGTGCTAGGGCAAATTGCGGGATATGGGAACCCTGGGGCACTGCGTAAAGACCGCAAATAGAGGGCTGCACATTACACCATACGAAGGCAATTTTTTAGTTGGTCTGAGGAGGCTTTAGTAGCCAGAACCGTGTAGGCATGGTAACAAATACCTACATTTATAGTTACAAACCTGTACGAACATGTAATAAAAATGACCCACACAAGCGCTTTTGGGCCCAAATAAGAAAATCAGGACACCTGCAACTTCCAGAATATTATACTGGCCCTGAAGGCAGGGTATCCATCAAAGCTAATTGGTTAAGAATCTCAGCATATGCGCTATCAGACTCAGAATATAATATTCTTCTGATCAATCAAAATCTGGTAAACCAATATCAGATCCCTTACAAAACTCACGCCCAGACCACAAATATCATCACCTTCGAAGGAAGTGCCACCGCAGGAGGAGGTAAATACTACTCTCACCCAATTCTATTAGAAATTGGTACTAATGCACACCAATCACATGTAACATTTGAGATAGGCCCAGCGGGAAAATGTGATTTGATTATGCTATTTAGCTGGTAGCATAAGGAACATCCTATCATGAACAGAGAACAAAGACAAAGATGAGGTTTCAAGCATGACAAGAGTTAAAGCTATGTCCTGGAGCAGGACTTGGGAAAATTAATTCAATGGTATGAGACGGTAGGATATGATTCAGAGGCTAAATACATGGGCAGAATAAAGCGTATTAATCCGGAATGTATTGTAACGGGTGGACCCTATAGGAAGATGGATCCTAAGGTTGCGACCGCACCTAACGACACAACCCAAAGTTCACACAAGGTAAAGATAAAATAATTGTATCAAATGATAAAACTTAATATGGTTAAGCCAGAGCTTCACTCAATTCAAGTCTTCTCGAGAGGATAGTTGGTTAACAGATTAGAGTGTCGTTCGCGTTTACTTAAGTAGAATTATAAAGCCAATGACACCCATCCCTACTCCGACCGTTAAGAGAGCTCCCTTTTCCACTCTGGGATTATCTGACACATGGCCCTTCCGGAATTAACTTTAGGGCCAGTGGATCGCTGGGATAAGTTGAGTCCGTTCAATCATAAAGGTTGTCTGCAATGCATTTTGATTATGCCTGCAGGAGAGAAAAACCTTTCCGATCGCCGTCTTGTCAATGGCCAACTCACAATCCGACTTTGAACTCAAACCTAGGTATAAGACTTAGTAGCCCTATTGCTTTTCCCGTCTATGCAAGCACAGCAGTCAACTGTGTCTACTTAGCCGATCGGCAGCTTTTCTTGTAACTACGTAGGTCCCCCGGTAAGTGTCTTTACTGAGTTGGCTAAATAGGGGCTACCTATAGCCAACCGTTCAGGGATCACCTTAGCCGTGATAAGACTGAATGCCTCTTAGACTCCTGTAACGTCCCTCAGTAATGGTATAGCAGCTGGGCTATCGTTGTGTAAGTAGTAGAGTTTTATCCGGACAAACTTCCGTTTATCCCCAACTCTCAGATAGCTATTCCTGGGGACCCCCATACCTCCCATAGGGATTATAGGCACCTAGAGTAACCTCGGAAGGCCATCTGATGTCAATACTAACAACTTGCCCGGGTCGGCGGTCGCCCACCCAGATATATATCCTGCGGACAGCATCTGGTCGGAAGGACGGCAGTGACGTATACGGGGTTACGCTGCCACCTTCGATTTATCAGTTTTATTAGGCTTTTACCAATTGTCACCCTTTCCCACCTGTCGCAAGGGGCGAACGTGGGAGCCGCAAGGGGGTGTTGGACGCGTCAAAATCACTCCACCCACCCAGGGGTACTTGTAGTAAGAATTCGCTTTTCGCGTAACGTTACAGGAGGGTAACTTGAGGTCCACGATTTCACCCACGATCCCCAAGATAGGGTAACCGGGCCCTATCATAGTGCAAATCGTTGCGGAAGTCAGTGTAACGCCCCTTTACGTCACCAGAAGGTTCTGCGTAAGTGACCTATTTGTTACACGCGATTCCGCTAGCTAGAAACACCTGGTTACACGAATGTAGCACACCTGGCGGCGTCTACACTGCTTACCATATTTTCCTAGGGCTCCCTGTTACCCTGCCTAAGTGGTTACCCTGCCTAACTAAGGAGATGAGTTACCCTATCTAAAGGGTTACCCTGCCTAACCATGCTTCTGGGTTACCCTACTCTAGAGGGTTACCCTACCTGACTGTAGCTCCGGGTTACCCTGGCTAGCGGGGTTACCCTACCTAAGTGTGCACCAAGGTTACCTGGCCTTGCTGGGTTACCCTATCTAACTAGGTACCTAATTACCCTTTCTTCATGCAAGGTACTTATGGTTGCTATGGGACTTTGCAGGTGTCTGGTACCGTTCCTGTCCACGTCCTAGTAGGACCACTGGCTGGGCTGAGTTTCGGTAAGCTATACCAACTGATCTAGGGGTCGTTACACTACTCCCCTCTTTCATAAGTCTGTCCTCAGACTTAGTTTTCTTTTGTGGGATGATTTTTTCCCACTTATCCCCCTTTCAGGTACTTTTTATACAAGGTGATCCCTTGGTTTAGCACGACACCGGTCATGAAAACGCAGCAATGCCTCGCCTGCAGTTCCTTCCAACATCTCAAACGGTTCACATGAATTTTCTTCTCTGCCATACCCTTCCCACGACACCAAGTATTGTTTAAACCGGTGTGGGAATTTTGCATTCATACTTCCATACCACCGGCTATCTACTATGGCTCTTTCTATATAGCTGGGCTCCTAATCACCGATGTCGGGTTCTGGTATGGCTTTAGCAGGTCTGCCTACCAGATCCTCACAGTAAGGTTCCAGAAGTCCCACATTGAAGATCGGATGGATTGTCCACCTTGCAGGCAGCTGTAGCTCATAAGCCCGTGTCCCTATTCTCCTCTTAACCACAAAAGGTCCAAATCTCTTGTAGTCTAGTTTCTACATAGGTCGCTTAGTGCGAATGTTACGTCGGTCCAACATAACACGGTCTGCCTTCTTAGCTCTGCCTTAAACTACATCCACCAGGGTGACATACTCCGGGGATGGAAGACGCTTCTGGTCATGCCATTTCCGCTATAGTTCCTGGGACCATTGTAGTGTCTCTCGAATGTCTTGCCATGTACCCTCCCAATCCTTGACGACAAGTTCCCTGTTTGGGTGTATGCTTTGATGTTCAGACACGGCCCCGGACCAATTAGTCTGTGGCACAATCCCGTAGTTCGCCTTGTAGCGTGACACCTTCGACGACTCAGATACTGACGTATTGTATGTGTGCTCCGCTAAGGGTAGCAGTGCAGCCCAATCGTCTTGCTGGTAGGAACTGTAACTTCTTAGATACTGTTCCAAGGTCTGATTAAGCCTCTCAGTTTGCCCCTCTGTTTCCGGATGGAAGGCCGTAGATACATTGAGTTTGACTTGTAGTAGATCCAGGAGACTCATCCAAAACTTGGATGTGAAACGGGTATCGCGATCAGAAATGATCGATTCTGGGAGCCCATGCAATCGCCAAATCTCCTTCAGAAATGTGTAAGCAAGTTCCTTTATGGGCACCACAGTTGCTAAAGGGATAAAGTGAGCCATCCTCGAGAATCTATCCACTATGACCCATATCTTTGTATATCCCTCTGAGTTTGGTAATGCCACAATGAAGTCCATGGAAATAGCATTCCATGGTCTCATCGGAACTTCAATAGGCTCAAGCAAGCCAAAGCTCTTATGCCAGATCGTTTTTCTTCTTTGGCATACATCACAGGTCCGAACATATTCAGTGATGTTTTCCTCCATTCTCGGCCACTAGAAGTTTGCCTTAACTCGTGCTATTGTCTTGTATGTTCCAAAGTTTCCAGCGATGCATGAATCATGTTCTGCTACCATGATTGTTCACTTAAGCCCCTCGTCTTTCGGAACATATCAACGATTCTTGTAGGTGAGCAAGTCCTTTTCCACATGGAAATGGGCATCCACAGTGTTACTTTTGTTAACCACTGCCTTCAGTACTACCAGGTACGCCTGATCTAGTGCCTCAGCAGCACGCAAGGCTGTCAGAAATTCATACTGCAGGCGAAACCCTTGACAAGTAAGTAGCATCTGTGGGCGCAGGAGGTCAAGTTCCTGCTCTAGGTGCTACTGCCCAGGCCCAAAAAATGTTTGTGGTAGAGTATCACTCTCCCCTTCCGGGCGGTAGTCCCTACTCCGCGATAAAGCATCTGCCTTCTCATTATGCCGGCCTTCTCGGTATACCACCTTGAAGTTAAACGGCTGTAGGAATTCCGCCCAGCGGTGTTGCCTCCGGTTTAGGACCTTGGTACTATTAAAGTACTCCAGATTCTCGTGGTCTGTATATACCACAATCTGGTCCTCCACTGAGCGCACCAGATGATCCCATTCCTTAAATGCTGCAACGATCGTAGTCATCGCTTTATCGTGAACATCGTAGTTCACCTCCGCAGGCAGGAACTTCCTACTGTGACAAGCCACTGGGTGCTATTTCTAGTCATCATATAATTGGGATAGCACAGCACCCAAAGCGAAATCACTGGCGTCCGTCTCTAACTTAGTGGGACGAGAGCCATCAAAATGTGTCAGAATGGGACCAGTGGTGTACAACTCTTTTAGATGTTCAAATGACCGGTCACAAGCGGGCGACCAGTCCCACTTTACATCCTTCTTGGTCAGATCCGTCACAGGTTTTTCCACTTTACTAAACCCGTTGAAGAATCGACGATAGAAGTTCGCAAAGCCCATGAAGCATTGAACGTCAGTTACATTCTGAGGAGTCTTCCAAGCCTTGATCTCCTCTACCTTACGAGTCGTCATAGATATCCCATGCTCAGATATCTTATACCCTAGGAATTCAACTTCCCTTTGGTGGAAGGTGGACTTCTTTATGATAACGCAAAGACCTGCCTTGCGCAGCCTGTCCATTACATGACGAACTAACGAAACATGTTCTTCGATCGTCTCTGAGTATATCAAGATGTCACCCATATAGACGATGACTCCTGCATCAAGTATATCCCAGAATACGCTATTGATCATACTCTAGAAGGTAGATGGTGCGTTGCATAGCTCAAACGGTATTACCGTATACTCGTACAGGCCATAATGATTCCTAAAGGCGGTTTTCCATTCTTCACCTGGTGCTATCCGGATGAGATAATAGCCATTTTTCAAGTTCAGTTTAGTGAATACTGTGGCTTTCCCGAGCCTATCTCGTAGCTCATTCATCAAAAGCAAAGGATACTTGTTCTTAATAGTTATCTTATTATGTCCTCGATAGTCGATACATAACCGAAGCGTTCCATGTGGCTTCGGCACAAAGAGGATAAGGGCTCCGGCAGACGACGTAGAACGCCGGATCTTCCCTTGTTCCTTCATTTCCCCGATGTAGTCATATAGTACATCTAATTCTCGCTTAGAGAGGGGGTATATGGGCCCCGATGGCAGTTTGGCCTCCGGCTCGAGTTCAATTCTGTAATCAAACTCTGTATGCCGGGGAAGGGAAGTTATATTTTCTTGACTGAAAATATCTCCATAATCCCTATATTCTGGTGGTAGGCTGACGCTAATGTCCTTGTCATCTTCTCCAGTATATATTGCCATACCCAAAAGGTACACCTGACTACTATCCTCGGCTAGGAGTTCTTCACTGGTGATGAACTCCATTCGTCGCTTAGCGATAAGACAGTTTGTCTTACAGTATTCTGAACGCCACTTCAGAATACCAATTTCCCCCTCAATATCGGGATTGTGGTCCTTCAACCACGACATCGGAAGAGCGCCGCCTACCTTAGTGTCCGGCATATCCGCAAGTTCGAACCTTATATCTTTCACATGTTCGCCTATCTTCATTCTCACCGTCGTGGTGTAATGTTCCCCGGACCCTGGAATCTGGTTGCCACTTGCATCAGAGATAGGTGTTGGATGTTTCCGACGGATACATGGTAATTGGGCTTTCTTAACCCATGTGCTACTTAGCACGGCACCCGTAGCGCCACTCTCTAACAGAAGTAAGGCTTCCTTACTATTTCTATGCTTCTTGAAATTCCAGTCCAAGCGGACTTTCACGTGTATTGACCTAATGTGGGGCGGCGGGCCCACTAGCCTCAGCCGCTTAGCGGGTCTTTCTTCGCTAACAGGTTGTGTTCGCTTAAGCGTCATAATGTATCTCTCGTATATAATAAAGTGTGGGTGTTTACTATCACGCACACGCTCCGCGCCCTGCTCTTTCCTCTCGCTTGAAAATATTACCGCATT
Organism: Tuber calosporum; assembly: GCA_003316355.1. Lineage (NCBI taxonomy): Eukaryota > Fungi > Ascomycota > Pezizomycetes > Pezizales > Tuberaceae > Tuber > Tuber calosporum. The sequence goes on along the minus strand of QFET01025418.1, from coordinate 504 downwards.
CGGCCTCACAAAACCACCAGGATTTGTGTGGCAACCATCTCTACACACCTAATTTCGCTTTTCGCTTAGGCTTCACCCTTAAGCAACCCGACACTTCCCCTGAACCAACCCCTAACAGGGATGGCTCACAACACTGGTAGTGCCTCTAGGCCACAATCCCGCACCTCCGAGCGTGGCAACCCATATGGCGGCCGCCCTAGCTCTACTGCCCCCCTTGCCCCACCTGCAGAAGTGCCCAGCCTGGCCTCGTCATCTGCATCACAGTCCCCCAGCCCTCTTGAACCTAACCTTCCCTTGCTCAGGCAGCTATATGATGAGCTTAGGCCCTCTATAGATCCAAACCCCGACCTCTTAACTCGTCTTTGGGATTCTGACCTCCGCGACCTCTCCGTTGGTGAGACAGTTCTTATCCCCCTCCTCCTGAAGCTCATGACAGGTATCGGCGCTATCGGCACTCGCTTGGAACGCCTCGAGGCTACCAACACCCGCAACGCCATCTCTCCC
>QFET01025415.1:0-14632 GCA_003316355.1 Tuber calosporum | reverse complement strand
TGCTAAGTCACGATTTGTGACAATAGCTCCTCTCTCCCCTCAGCCTGAGTCCCATCAAGCTATTCACCAAGTTTCATCACCTGGTTCCCGAATCTTCTCGCATCGCGACGGAACTTCCGTAAAATTTGTTCCTTTGTTCGTAACTGTTTCCTGACCATCTCCAATGTCAGGTATGCCACCTCGATAGTTCGTTTTTGTTGCGCAATGGTGGCTTGTTGCGCTTTGAGGGTCTCCTCCTGGAGTCTTATCGTTCCTTGGGCCTCATCCAGTTGGATTTCTAAACCCAAATTTTTCTTTGGAGGCATTCGATATCTGCCTGCGTGTGTTGGCTTTCGGTATCGTTGTTTCGGGTTTCCTCGCCCCTCTCCAACCGTCCTCTCCTGGCTTCCGTGCGCTGTGCATCCTTCCTGCTCAGTTCTTCTCTTTTACCCCACGCCTTGGGGTAGTATCCCGCCCGGAGCTTCGCATCCCGGTGGGTTCAATAATTATTTCGGTAGCACTCCTCCCATCTCGTTTCTGAATGTGTTTGTCTTGGCCAGTAACTGGCCCCTTCCTTGTCTTCTCTATGGACGTTGCAATGCTCGTCATAGCATGCCGTCCAGCTCATCGCGTTGTGTTCTGATACCATTTTCCGGTCCTCTACCGTCGTATAGCCTGGGCTAGTTGGAGTGACTTCTCGCATTGAGTCTCCCCAACCGGTGTTCGTTGCTTCTTGTTTGATTTCTTCCCAGCCTTGGTTTATCTGGGTATCGTTCGTGAGAGTGTTTGATTGCATTTTCCGCGTGTTCGAAGGTTTCCGCTGGGTACCAAACTTTATCGTGATCACGAGAAAATCCTGTCCACTTTGCTCGATATTGGAGTTTTCCGTAATGTAGTCGTGAATCGACTATTTCTGCAAGTTCGTATTCTGTTTCGCCTTCGATTTCGATTGGTGGTGGTGGTGACTGGATCTGTAATAGGAATCCTTGGTCTTGGTAGGGTTCGAGAAGTGAAATGTGGATGGTGTTGTGTATTCTCACCGAAGGGGCAAAGTCCAGCTTATATGCACTGTTCCCCACTCTTGCCAAGATCTTGAAGGGCCCCATCTTTCTGTAATCCAGTTTCTTGCATGGCCTTGTGGTCCTTACATTCCTTGGTAGGAACCATACCATATCTCCTGATTTCAAATTTGGATCGGGTTTTCTATGTTGATCGTAATTTTCTTTCTGTCGAAGTTGTGCCGCAACCATTTCCTCGCGTATGGTATCATGCCATAGGCTCATTTCGTTCGCCGGAATCTTCCGATCCGGTATCAGATGACCACTTGTGTCATGTTTCGGGTGTTGTCTGTAGTTTGCAAAGACGGGTGTTGTCGTAATTGTTTCTTGTTGTCCGTTATTGTATCCAAACTCGGCAAAAGGTAATAGTTTGTTCCAATTATCCTGTTGATAATTGACGTATGCTCTCAGGTATTGTTCCAGGGTGGTATTGGTTCTTTCAGTCTGTCCATCTGTTTGCGGATGGTACGCTGTGCTCAGTTTTCTTTCGATTCCTAACCTCAGGGCAGTTTCCTTCCATAGGTCCGAGGTGAACAGTGTCCCCCTATCGGTGATGATATCTTGCTGTAGTCCGTGTAACTGAAAGATTTCTTTTGCAAAGGTTTGCGTGAATTGTTTTGTTGTCATATCTTTCCTGCATGCAATAAAATGACTCATTTTTGTCAGTCTGTCGATGACTACCAAGATAGCGTCATAGCTGTCCGATTCTGGTAAATCTGTGATAAAATCCATTGAAATTGACTTCCATGGCTTCTCGGGTGCTTCGTTTGATTGTAGTTGACCATACGGAGCATGTCGGGATGATTTCGTTCTTTGACAAATGTCGCAGTTCTTGACATATTTCTTGCTCGTTTCCCGCACTCCGGGCCAGTAGTAACTGCGACTGATGACTTCCATGGTCTTTGCTGTCCCTCCATGTCCTGCTTGTAGAATGTCGTGATTCTTTCTGATAAGTTCTGTCCTTATCTTCTCTTCTTCTGGTACCTAAATCTTGTTCTGGTACCATAGGCAGTCATCCTTCCATTGGCATAGCACCAAGGCTACATCCTTCATTTCTTTTGTTCCTTGTTCGAGAGCTTTCCTTATCTCGTGTATGTGCGGGTCCTTCCCACTCTGTTCCTTAAGAGTTCTCATCTCTTCTCTGGGAAAACTAACCGTATCCATTTCCTTTATCCTTATCTCCTCAAAGTATTTTTCTTGTAGTAATAGGATCCTTCGTTTCTGTTTGATCCTGTCGTTATCTTCTTCTGGTGCATCTTGACTTCTTCTTGTCAATGCGTCCGGCTTGCCCCTCTCCTTTCCTGGCCAATATTGGATTCGTATATTGTATTGGCTTAACTTCTCGCTGCACCGGATCTGTCATTCATTGGGATCTTTTGTTGTCGTGAACGGGACCAGATTCTTATGGTCAGTGAGGATCCTTGTCTTGTGATGGCTTCCCCACACATATCTTCTCCATTCCTTGAGTGCCTGTACTATGGCCAAGAGTTCTTTGTCGTGAATATCGTAGTTGCATTCCGCATTCGTCATTGTCTATGATCGGAATGCAACTGGTCGCCATCATTCGTCTTCGCAATGTTGCGATAAAATTCCTGAACAGACATACTTCGATGCATATGTTTCAATCATAATCGGTCTTTCCGGATTGTAATGGGTGAGTACGGGTGCCGTCTTTACTTTTTTTTCTCATCGTATCGAACGCCTTGCTTTCTGCTGTACCCCACTTCCATTTTGCATTTTTCTTCATCAGATTGTATAGAGGTTTTGCTGTCCTGCTAAACCCCTCGATGAATCTTCGGTAAAAATTGCAGAATCCCATAAATCTTTGGATATCGGTCTTATTTTTCGGAATCGCCCATTCCCATATGGCTGCCGTCTTGATAGGATCCATCCGGACTCCTTCTTGGTTGATAATAAATCCTAAGTATTCCACTTCCGTCTTGTGGAATTCAGACTTAGTTGGCTTGATTCTCATTCCAGATTTTCCAATAGCTTCCAGGATCCTTCACACGTCTTTCTGGTGTTGTTCCATTGTTTTCTAAGTACACCAATACGTCGTCCAAATAGACTATGCAGCATATGTCCAAGAATCGATGTAACATCTGATTGATCCATCACTGGAATGTTGCCGGTGCGTTGGTAAAGCCGAATGGCATTACCAAGTATTCGTAAGTTCCGTATCGTGTCGCGAATGTAGTTTTCCACACATCTCCTTTCTTGATTCGCACATTATGGTATGCATTCTTAATATCAAGGTTCGTAAAGTATCGGGCACTGTTTAGCCTGTCCATGGGTTCGCCGATCACTGGTAGTGGGTACCGATCTTTTTTCGTGAGTTCATTAAGTCCTCTGTAATGCACGCATAGTCGTAATTTTCCGTCCTTCTTCTGGACGAAAAGGATGGGTGCTCATGTTTCCGCGAAGGAGTCTCGTATCCATCCCCTATCCAAATTCTGTTTTAAATAGCTTCTCAATTCTTCCAGTTCCGCCGCTCCTATTGGATATAGCCTTTTTGCTGGGATTGTCTTTCCTTTTTCTAGGTTAATCTCGTGGTCCACTCCTTTTCTGTAAGGCGGTAACGTGGTTTTTTCTTTCTCTTCGAAAAGATCCAGGTATTGGTGATATACCTCTGGTATCATCTGTTCCAAGGGTTCTTTCCCTTGGTACTTTTTGGCCTTAATAGCAAGCTCGGTACTGACATTTAGTGCCTTTAAATCGCATTGGCCGTTCTCCTGGTTCCACTTTAGAATGCCTTTGATCTCTCCTCTTCTGTAGAACTTCCCAAAGACTTGGGCCGAGATCTCGCAGATCTCTATTCGTTTCCGGTCCATTTTTGTTCCTTCCAGGGTACCCTTTGATTCGTGTCTGTCCCAGTCTGTTTGGTGGTCCGTACTTCCGAATCCTTTGTCTTCTCTTTCAGTTTTTGCAAGTACTTCGACTTCCTTGCATTCCCTGTCCAGGTATCTTTCACATATCAGTTGTGCTATCCTGTCACCGCCGTTGACTGTGTAGTCTTCGTCCCCGAGGTTCACCATTACTACCTTCAGTTCACCTGTATAATCCGCATCTATTACACCCGCGTTGGATGTGAGCCTGTTCTTGACTGCTAACCCGCTTCGTGGTGCAATGCGCCCATAGGTGCCCTGTGGTAAACCGATAGCTATTCCGGTTCGGATCACTTCTTGCCCTTTGTCTCGTATCGTTACTCTGGCCCTAGCGTACAGGTCGTGTCCTGCCGCCCCCAGTGAGCCTCTCGTAGGCATCGTTGCCTCGTTAGTTAATCTTTTGACTAGGATCTGTTTATCCGTTTTTGCCTGAACCGTTGAGAACTTCATATCTAAGTTCTCCTACAGGGCTTCCGCTTCTGGGACTGTAAAGCCCCTCGGTGACTCTTTTAAACACCAGGTCGTGCATCTCTCACTATCAAACGTGATGGTACCTTTTCCCCAATCAATTGCATGGCTATGTTCTCTCAACCATGGCATTCCAAGAACTGCTTCATAGTTTTGTAAATTTGCCACTTGGAAGGTAATCATTTCCCTATGGCTACCAATGTCCATTAGTACTGTCGTCTTATGAGTAACTGGACCCATCACGCTGAGTTTGCCGTCCGCCAGGAAAATTTCTCGTTGTGGTTTGGCTTTCCCATAGGCATGCCGTACTTTTCGCATACCTCCTTATCACTAAAGTCCCCAGTCGCTCCTGAATCAATCATTCCGTTGATGCCGATAATCTTATCTCTGCCATGTAGTTGCATTTTTACCATGATATGGTCGTTTTCGTGTTCCTGTGATTCCGTGTTGTTTAGTGCCGCGTAGATGTTTCGTATCTCGATGGGTTTCTTTTTCCCCTTGTCCCTCATACCATTGCTTACTGGGGACCGTCGTCTTTTTCCTATTCATTCTTTTCAATTTCGAGATCCATTTCGCGGATTGCTGTTCTTTGTTTCCATCGTGGGTTCTGAACCCTACTGACTGTCCTCGCCGAGTATTCTTTTTCGTCTTTTGGGATGGTGCAGGTTCTCATCATGTGTCCTGGCTTCACACATGCCATACACAGATTGTTGTTTCTTCTCCTCCTGTATTTGGACTTTGATATGTTAAGAGCTTGTCTTCGCCTAGTCGCATCTAGGTCCATTGGATCTCCCCGAGACTCCTGTATTCGTTGGGTCTTGAAGGTGCCGTCGTAGTTTCTGGAGTTGTCGTATGTTTTGGTCCTTGACCTTCCTTGCATGTGTTTGATAACGTCCAAGAGGTTTTCTTGATTAATGGCCCATAACGCCATTTCTTCAGTCGTCGTGAAGTCTAGAGCCCTCATGGACCAGGGGTTCTGAATTTCTTCGTGTAAGCCTCTTAGGAAAGCTCTTCCCAAGGTTGCTTCGTCGTATTCTGCTTCTGTTGCCAATAGTCGTAACTCGTTCCAGATATCAGTCACATTCCGGCTCCCTTGCTTGATTTTCTGGATTTTATTTCTTGCTGTTTCCCTAGCATCCACATTGCCGAATTGGATGCGTAGAGTTGCTTGAAATTCTGCCCAGTTATTCCATGTGGCTGGGGTCTTTCCTTCCACATATGGAGTAATCCATTTGCCTGCTGATTCCCTCAGTAGGGATTTGGCGAAGTCCACTTTTAATCCGCATTCATTTTCTCCCCATCCTAGTGCTGTGTAGTACATTGCAAGTTGGACTAACCATGCTCGCAGTTTGGTACGGTCTCCTGTAAACGTATCTGGGCTTTTGATTTTTGGTCTCCGCACCATCTGTTCCTGTCGATTTTCCTGAACCTTTCTGATCAACACCTGGAGTTGTTCTCTCGTGAGAGTTATCGTATCCGCTGGTCCTGCTACCCCCGACCTTCTGTGTATTGGGGATGCTCCAGAGCTTACTGACCCTGATCTTGATCTTGCTTCCAGGGTGACCGGGCTTGGAGGTCTAGGGGATCCTTCTCGCGATATCTCGCTTAAGCCTTGTCCAAGTTTTGCTTGTAGTACTAAGAAAGTCTGAGGATCGTTGAAGTCTGGTACTTCTGTATCTCTAGGTGAATCCATTTTGTATTCGTTAAGTGTCGCAAAAGACGCAACCAAATGTTACAAACCTATCCTTAGTCTGCCGTACAAGCCACTCTATCTTCTTTAACAGCAAGAGGTAACGATACGTACCGCTCGTCTTACCACTCTTCTGGTCTTGTAGCCTTATGTCGGCTAGGGAACGCAGAGTCCTTTCACTCCTAGCCCGTGCGACTGCTCCTTAGTGATACGTTCTTGGAATTAACTTTCAGTCGGTGATGTAAACGGATGGTTGTAATAAGAGTAGAGTATAGATTGAACTAATAGATAAAATATAACATAGGGAGTAACTTAGGTGGTTGCGTGAAGAGCTAGCTATCCGTGTCCGTGACCCTCCTTATATAGGCGCTCTTCCTACAACCCTAACCCTGCTGACTTTAATCTGAGTCACCTCTTTACTATGACTGCCATGTGAGTCATAATATAACAAACATCCTATGACTCACAATTTGAGTCATAGTATACAATCCCCATAGTATCCAATTTCCATAAAAGGTCATGTGCGCTAATCCCGTCACATGCGTGAAACCCCTGACTCATACTTGTAGTAAGGTGCGAAAGTCATAACATCATATGACCTCACAATTGTGAGTCATGAAACCATAAACATAAATCCACTCAAACATCATAATCATAAATGATCCCACAAATCGTGAGTCATGTGAAACATTCCATATTGCTAAGTCACGATTTGTGACATCACATCCCGTTTGATGGTTTGAGATCAGGAGCTAGTGCAACAGCCAACTATCAATGTTCTGAATGGAGAGGAGTCAGCAGTCATCATAGTGACCCATGATGAGTGCACCTTTAATGCAAACGATGGTCGCCGTTTTATATGGACCCATGAAGAGCATAATCTGATTCGAAAGAAGGGAATTGGACAATGCCTGCATGTATCAGAGCTGCTAACACCAGTTGGACGGCTTGGTGGAGGCAGTGTTTGCGAGATTCTAAAGTGTGGGGGTGACATCTGGTGGGATAGAGCAAAGTTGCTAAACCAAGTGACAAGCAAGGCGATTCCAGCATTTGAGGCAGACTTCCCTTGCTTCCAGGCCTTACTCAAGTTCGACAATGCCATAAATCACATCTAGGATGCTGATAATGCCCTATGGGTATCAAAAATGAACCTTGAAGATGGAGGAAAGAATGCAAAGCCAATGAGAGACACCTATGTCATTGATACAGAGCATCCAAATGGTGGATGGCATCAATCCATGATAACTATCAATGGAGTTCCCAAAGGGCTTAGAACCGTTGTGACAGAAAGGGTTTATGGCCTACGAGCGGCCCAAGATTTTTAACACAGTGCACAATTAAGTCCTCTTCTGGCAAGTTTAAACCAAATCGGCAATGCCTGAAAGGTGGGAGTTGTTGTGCTCGAGCTTTGCTTACTTCTCAACCTGACTTCAAAGCACAGAAAGGTGAGCTGCAGGAAGCTATCGAAGGTGCAGGACATCTTGTCCTTTTTTATCCACCCTTCCACTGTGAGTTAAATATCATTGAGTACTTTTGGGGAGCTGCTAAGCAGTACACTCGCACTCACTGTGAGTATTCATTTCCCTCTCTGAAGTGTTTGGTGCCTGAAGCAATGGCCCAAATACCGAACGAATTAATTTGGAAGTTCTCCAATCGTGTGAGAAGAATAATGGAGGCTTATGAGACTGGTGCAATTTATGGGTCAGATATGTATAAGTCTATTGTTTTAACCAAATATAAATCTCATAGGCGTGTCTCAACTGCCTGATGTATTATAGTATTAATTAATAGAGAATTATTATTTCATAATATCATATTTTCATATGATATCATATGGATAGAAACACTGTGGCTTGAACATATCAAAAATAACTATGAAAACTTGGGGAATTGAACAGAGTCTGACTTTTTTAATTTGTGGTTGAATGCCAAGGCGTCCCCCGTTGCAAATTATTTGGTGTAAAGTATAGATGGCCGGAACCATATTACCCCTACTACCTCCCCCATCATTAGTATCCAACTTACCTATCAATTTCTTTTCAACTATCAATTAGAGAAATTCTAGTTGTATCATTTGGCTTCTTGCATTACTTGCATCTTGAATTCTTGACTTTGTCCTAGGTGATACCCCTTGTTCTACAGTATCTTCTTGAAGGATTCACTCATTGAGTATTTAAATCAATTGTTTATCTTGTGGACTTATGCCTGATTCAAGTTTCTCTATATTCACTGTAATCTAAATAATATAATCAGAAAATATATTCTTCGAGTTAAAATTAAAGTATACTACATCCTCAATGTGCTGCAACTAAGGATTCATATTTAATGCTGGGTCTTTCAAACTTTTCTCTATACCCTGTTTTAGCCAAATGCTTATCTTTGTTAAGCACTACCCTTTTCACCTTCCCCTTATAGACTGACTGATGTATAATAGAAACCTGACTTAGAATCTATTCGTCCCTGTCACCCAGCAAAGTTCTCCACTATCCTGAACTAGGTAGTCTAGTTTGCTGTTGCAAATTAGAAGTTTAAGATTTTACACTCAATTGAATAGATTAGATAGTAGAAGCACTGTTGAGAGGTGGAGAGGCTATAGGATAGGGATAACGTACGGGCAAAACAGGCCTGTCAGTTACTTGAACTGTGACAAACAAATGGAAAGTTCTAAAGACTGGGACTTGGAATTTGGGAGAAAACAGGTGGGAAAAACTGATAATATGAACCTTTAATTACCATCACCGGATGTGAGGAGTCAATTGTTGACAGATGCAACATTTACTAATCTCACCAGTCCGCTAACAAAATATTTCACCCTCTTATTTTTCCTTCTAACAGCACCAAACCCACATAGCTTTTAATCAATTATTTTTCAATAAATAGCTGAGGGTTTTAGCTTAATATTACACTTGAGATACTTATCACAGGAATATCTGCTGTCCTCTGAGAAGCACCCAAAGACAAAGTATTGGCTAGGCGGGTAAATACCCGCCTCCAGGTGAGGGAGTAGGCCTTGGGTATCCTCACTAAACCCCTTACCGATTATTTCTTGGCCTAGCAAACAATGCACCGAACAAGCTAAATCCCCCTAATTTGTATAGGTATGCCACCTGAAATGCCTTGATGCACTGTAATTGAATACTATTGATATACCTTAATGCACTCACAGGCTAATGCATGGCTGCCTGCTGATCGTTTTACTGAAATCCCCTACCATTTCCCAAACCACATGATCTGTCAAAACCACAGGTTTTCACCCTCAAACCTCAGTTTATCCTCTAGCGACCAGGCCCTCTCATCTCCGTGCCCACCCTCACCACTCTAGAAGCAAACAACTATCATACAATATTCCCCTCACCCCTATCACAAACCCCGAAAACTCTCCCTATCATCCCCCATGACTGAATCCACTGTTGCCGAGTCTTCACGCACTTCCCGCTCAATATACCCTAAACCCCGCGCATTTCCCTTATCCCACTTCTCCGTGCGTATAAACCTATTTGCCTAGGTCCGGCACCTAGCTCAAAACTAATAGCAGTGAAATTATAGACCGCCCATTTTATTGTGAAAGACTTCATACAAGGCCTTACCAGTTCGGGAGTTCCTCCGAATCGTCGCTCCGGATCAAATTTTGGCAGTATTATCACTATCCCTTTGCTCCAGTCTTGTGCTTCGTTATCTACTAAAACATGGTTCAGCGCCAACCTTTGATCCAAAACCCTACATCCGTACTTTCGAAGGGGCCCTAGAGCGGCTGGGGGACCTTGATGAAGATCTCTCAGCAAAAGAGTCTGAACTTAAAGAAGGCGTGCGAAAAGCAGAGATCGACCACGCTCGCACCATCGATCGCTTAAGTCTGAAATTTAACAGCACCTTGTCTGAGTTTCAGCGCCTCAATAGCAGCATCTCTGATGGTGGGGGTATGGCCTCACGGATTGGTGGTCAATTGGAGCAGTTAGAGAAGGAGCATCAGCGGGCTGAAGATGCTAAGTTCTTAATACAGTGCTATATCGACTTCAGCCGTGGAGATACCTCTCGCCTAGAAAAGCTACGACGAACTCCCTGGGTTGAGGATAGTATCAAGTGTGCCATTGTAAGCCGCCAGTTGAGCTTGATTGTTAAAACAAGCGAGGGAACCACCCGCCCGGGGACAAAGGAGCTTATCGAGGCCTTCTCCGAAAGCCTTGAGCAAGATTTACTAAAGCAATTTGATGATGCATATCGGGAGTTTAATGTGCAGGCCATGAAGGGCTGCACCAAAGTCTTACATGACTTTAATGGTGGAGCATCGGTGATTAGCAATTTCTTGAACCAAATGGACTTCTTTATTGCTGCTGGTAAGATCAATGCCGGCGAGGTAGTCATAGAAGACGACCTTAAGGAACAGTTATCAGATCCCGATGCAAATCCTCCGGGGCTAGGCCCGAATCTATTAACTCTAATTCACGAAATCCGAGACGTGCTGAAAATGGAATCAGAAACCATCAAAGAGGTGTTCCCGTATCCGGAGGCAGTTCTGGGCACCTTCTTGCAAAGAGTTTTTCAACAGTCCCTGCAACAACGGCTTGAGATGGTACTAGAGCACGCTTCTAATATCTCCACCCTTGCTTTCTTGCGCACATTACATGTCTCCAGAGCGCATATCATGACGCTGTCAGATGACTTGAAGGCCCACGGCCTTACAGAACATCCAGGGCCATTGAGCCCAGGGACTACGATACTTTTAGACCAGAATGTAGAAGAACTATTCGCACCTTACCTACAAGATAGAGGATATATGGAGAAGGAAAAGGAAAGTTTGGAGCAGTTATATACAGGGCTTCTGCTCAAATTCAACATGTTTCATGTTTGTTTCTCCACACATCTCCCAAGGTTCCCGATCTTACCAAAACAGGAACAACGCAAGGAGCAGAAACCACTTGGGGTCCTCGACCGACTCAAGAAATCCCGAGAACGAGCAATAGAAAAGGTCCTTGAAAGCGAGCTTGCAAAGTCACAGAGTGACGCCCTTAGCAAGATCATCGGCTTCGAACGTAAAACTGGGAAAGACAGCCATATCTCTGACGTGCTCCTATCTGAAGCGGATGGAAAACTAAACGTCGAATTTCCAAAGAGAATGCTTAAGTGGCTTGCAGAAGCTGTGGGAAGGAGTCTAGATTTGAGTTCCCAGGCTGATACGTGCGCCTATCCATGCCCCGAGTGTGCATTCGGGACACTAATCTGTGCAGCCCGAAGGATGTGTCCGTAATGCTGAATATCCTAGTCGAAAATATGAAGACTATGTTCTTAGATGTAGCTCTTGAGGCGTTTGTTACTCCTTACTCCTTCCCTTGGTCCTCGGCTAACATTACTACACTCTATAGCGCCATCGAGACCACTGAAGCTCAACCCAAAGGCGAACCGGACTTATCCTATCTGCAGGAGCTAAAGCCCGCTACCATAATAATGCATTTAATGTTCTCATTCATCAACACAGCCCTGAACCCACTGTCGCAGACCTCACTAAGTATCAAACGAGAGGTGACGAAGTTGACTAATACTACACTTTCAATGTTGGAGCAGAAAGTCAACGGGGTGATTCAGAGGACTATCGATAGTACCACCCTCGGTCCCAACAATCCCCTCTTAGACTCCCGCTGATGAACTTAGTTGCCCTTGCACACATAGCCCTCCTCCTCAGCAAGCAGCGCAAAGCTGACTTTAAACCCCGTGACGACGAAGTCCGCCTAACGACCCTCCAAACTCCCGTAAATATCCCCTCCTATCCCCTCCACCACTACCCGTTGCTCAACTAACCAAGGAGCCAAGACCTGCATCGCAACAACAGCCTTCCTTAAAAAACTGGCCCAAAACGCCACCGCCTCCCTCGACGGCACAAACCTCACCCATTTCCTCACAGAAATAAGCCTCGGTTTTCTCACTGCGCTGCTAGAGCATCTCAAACGTCACGCGGTAAACCAAGCTGGTGGAATAATGCTAACGAAGGACCTAGCAAAGTACCAAGAAGTTGTGAATTCCTGGAAGATACCCACCGTGCGGGAATCTTTCGAGGTAGTCGCCGAGATTGGGACGCTGTTTGTCGTGAGGCCTGCGGCAGTGAGGGACAGGATGAGGGATGGGGTGCTGGCTAAGGTGAAGCCGTTTCTGTTGAGGCCGTATTTGAGCCGAAGGGAGGATTATGCCTCGGCAGGGATTGAGAAGATGGTATCACAGTTGCATCCCGCTACTTTGTAGGGTTGGGCTGTGACTAATCCTTGAGGCAGTTGGCGAGTGAGCTCTAGAGATACCACAATATTTAGGAGGGGTGTGTTTCGCGATATGGGTTTTCAGGACACGGCTATGAAGCGTGCGCAGGTTTGAGAAAAAACGTGCATCCAGGTGCCGATATGCAAACTTACACAGTAGCCTTTACTCTGGTTGCGAGTTATTCATATGACAACCACAGACACCTGGAGAAACATATGAACTGAATTTTGCTGATGACCTTTGTGATAATAGCATCACCAGAGCACGAAATAATGTGTTAGTGGGATTGATTGCTTTGGAAGCATGGTTTATGAAACTTAAAGATACATCCGGGTGAAAATAATGTCATATGCGGCTATGGGAGTTGGATGCCAAGACCGGATTTTGGAAGTAAGAAATACTTACTGTACTAGTTTGCTCTGCTAGTTGCTATTATGGAATCGCTTTTAATTTTTTTTTTTCATTTAATTCATATATTCTCTGTTAACGTACAGCAACCTGCATGCAGCGCTAGCTATGGCTAAAACGAAACGTTAATCTCAAACAAACCAACAAAAGAAATATCAAAATCCTATCTCTGAGTTGTAATGGTACCGTCACTGCTCCCACAATGGAGGCTCTTCAAGTAAGGAAAGAAAATAACAAAATTCCAAACAAAGTAAGGAAAATCATAGCAAATTTGAGGGAATCAAAGTAAGTAGCGGAGGGCAGCCAAGCTGTCCTAAGGTGAGGGTGGCCCTTGGGCCGGCATCTGTGGGCGGAATCCAGTCGCAGATTCCAAAATGTAGGCGCGAAGGGCCCGTAGTAGGTCCACCGAGGACCAGAGTGGAGAGCCAGGGCCTAGGCTGCCAATGCCAGGGAGATGGCGAAGGCGAAAAGAGGCTTTGGTAGGACATTAGAGGATTGCATGGACCATGGTCTCTTCCTCCTCCTCGCAGTAGGGGCAGAGGGTGAGGGGGTCAGGGTCGTCCCAGGATGTGTGGGTGGCCAGGTAGCTTTTCCCAGATCGCATTTGATGGATCCTGCCTGCAGCGAACTTGTCCAGGCCCATGAAGGGCTGGGGAGACAGGCGAGGTGCATAGCGGTAGTAGAGGGGAGGGGGAGCCTGGAGTGTCCAGTCCTTGACAAGGAGTGCCTTAGAGGCATTCTAGAGGAAGGGGTAACTCCTGGTTGTCGGTTCCGGGGGGAGGATATCTGCAGGGAGCAGGTGAGGAGAGGCAAGTGGGAAGTTCCCAACAGTGGTTATGAAGGGAAGGAGGGAGTGACAGAGAGCATCAATGGGTAGGTGACGGCTAGGGAGGTAGGGGGGTTTGTATCGGGCCCAGAGTAGGGGTATGTAGTTTTGCTTGAGCCTACGGAGTGTATGACGGGAGTCAAGTCTTGTGTTAGAATTGTCAGAGATGGGGAAGGAGGGTGGTAACCTGGCGGCTGCCGGGTTGATGAGAGGTGAAGAGCAGTCGAGGCAGAGGGCGGCCATGCATCATTTGTATGGTAGCAGGGAGGAAATGGGAGCCAGACAGGCTTCGTAGTTTAGTATGGAGATTGGGGTGGAGGAGAAGCAGTTGGTGACCCAGCGGAGTACTCTGTTCCAAAGCGTGGTCATCTTGTCCATGGTTACCTGGGAGGGAGACAACAGGTCGGCACCATAAGTGAGGATAGGGAGGACCAGGCCTGAGGCTAGTTTCCTTGCCATGTAGGGCGAGAGACCTAGTCCAGGTGGGGATAGTTGTTTGATAATCGAGAAAGCTGCTTGAGCGAGGGCGATCCCTTTTAGGAAGTGGGTTGTGGTTTCCATAGTAGGTGTGAACCAGTAGCCTAGCCAGCGTACTGATGCAGAAGGGGGGAAGAAAGACCCAGAGAGCCCAATGGGTGAGGAGGAGATGGGGGAGCGATGCCTGGGTGTGCGCCAATGGATGAGCTCAGTCTTAGGAACTGAGAAAGAAACCTCCAGCTTGGCTGCCCTGTAGGTAAGTAGAGAAAACACCTGTTGAAGTACCTGAACGTTCCTTCTGTAGGAGACAGAGGAAACAGTAACAGAAAAATCATCGACATATGAAAAAAGTAACCCCTTGGGGTATGGAAACATGTAAACATGAAACGTAAATCACGAACAACAATGGAGAGATAGGGGAGCCTTGCGGGGTCCCAACAGAAACCGGGGAGAAAATTGTAGGTGCCCCTTGAAAGAGCAGGCGGCAGTGTTGGTCGGTGAGGAAGGAGCGGACCCAAGAGGTCATGTATCTTGGGATGCCTCTCGAGCGTAGCAGAGAAGTAAGAGAAGAAGCGGATATGTTATCGAAGCCTCCTTT
>QFET01025414.1:6315-50167 GCA_003316355.1 Tuber calosporum | reverse complement strand
CCACGCCCCATACCGGATTACAACAACGGCCCGGTCATATTCATCCAACCCAAAGAGAATTAGTTACCTGTTGCAGAACCAGCTTACCGCATAGGATCGTAACAGTTTGCATCCAACCCAACAAACACCCACCTAACAGCTGCCAAACGTGTTCTTCGCTATCTTAAAGGTACAAAGAACAAAGGACCAAGCTTCCGGCACGATACAGAGGCTCTGCCTCTAGAAGTCTACAGCGACTGTTCCTATGCATCGAACCTCGACGATAGAAAATCCTTCACTGGATTGATTATACAAACTCATGGGCATACAGTTCTGTGGTGCTCCAAGAAACAACGCATAGTAGCTCAATCAACTACAGAAGCCGAATATGTCGCACAGTCATTTGCGGCAAAACAGAGTGTTTGGATTAGACGAGGCTTAAAGCAAATGGGTAAAACAACAGCGCCGATTGTATATTGTGATAATACAGCTGCAACAAGCCTCACTGAGAACCATGGAGTCTCAGATCGAACTAAACACATCGATGTCCAGTACCATTCTGTTAGAGAGCTGCATGAGAAAGGAGATATTGAAGTAGTTAGAGTTAAGTCGGAAAACAATGTATCAGATCTATATACTAAGGGATTATCGCGGATTTCATTT
Organism: Tuber calosporum; assembly: GCA_003316355.1. Classification (NCBI taxonomy): domain Eukaryota; kingdom Fungi; phylum Ascomycota; class Pezizomycetes; order Pezizales; family Tuberaceae; genus Tuber; species Tuber calosporum. The sequence continues at coordinate 49,525 of QFET01025414.1, read as the reverse complement.
GAGAAATTACTGATGAAGATAGAAATGGAAACAGAGGGGAAGTGTTGGAAAAAATACGTTATCACATTCTATGTAGTCATGTGTGTATGTGAGTCATGTAACACATAGACATATGTTGAGTCATATGTATGGCTGGATTTCACGTGATACGGAGATGGGTATATATATTTCGGGTTTTCTCCTCCTGTATCCTTACAACTCAGTAGCGCAATAGTGGAATCACAGCTTTTTAGTCTACAAGATACTGCGTTCAAATCTCAGTGCCGCCTTATTAAATATAAGAGACAGCCTTTGATACTGCAATATTTTCACATACCCCTAAAGAGCAACTAGACAATTAAAAAAAACTTCAATATTAATCTGATATAATTAATATTTAACTCATATATACTAGCCTGAATATGAGAAGTTGAAGTTTGAAAAGGATATTTATTTATGTTTTGTTTTATCTAGTTTTGTAGGTAGAGAAATATATTTATTTCATGAGTTACATTGTCCTTCTATGAATGATATTATATTAGCCATCTATTTTATAGTAGTATTTTTCAACAGTTGGGTGCATTTCTGGGAAAAAAGGTAAACTTACATTTTTTCATGTTTTGAGTTGAGGGCACTTTTGGTTTGCATAGCAACCAAAAGAATTTCGAGAAAACACCAAAAACATTTTTTCATAAACAAATTGAAATAACTCTACAATTCCTAGCATAAAACAAGCAAGAATATAATATTCTAAATCCTAATTTGTATATCTTTTGTTCTATGCAGAAATATTTGCCGTTTAACAAGTTATATATTCAACTAGGGCGTAATTATTAGGGCTTATGAAAAACCAGTTAGAAATTAAGATTATTATTATATTAATTAGAGTTTTATAAAGCTTCTAACTATTATCAACCGGTTTCCGCTTGTTTTTAGAACCAGGAGGACGCCCACATGGCCGTTTTCCAGGAATGATCACTGGAGGGTAAACTGCATTTACTGGATTAGATAAAGTATTCACAGCTTCAAGTTGATTAACCAAATCAGTAACTATTCAGGTAGAAAGATTATAGATTATCAATTCCATAGAGATTAACACTTACAATTTTCTAGGACTGACTGATCAACAGGGTTGCTGATGACGGCTTTCGCTCCTTTAGCATTTCTAGCACGTGTATTTTTGTTTTGTCGTGCAGAGGAAATAAGAGCTTCGTCAGGCTTTGAATAGTACCATTCATCGCGATAGTCTAATGGAATACAAGGGGAGAATTTCTGCCAAAGGTCATGCCGTTTCTCTAAATTTAATCCAATATCTGGAAGTGTTACTGGTATGATATTTCAGAATGAATCCAGATCAAAACCGGGTTTACTGAGATCAAAGGACATCCAGTCATCAGCTGGTCATCTTCTTACTTCAACTACTCTAGGGCAGGAAGCTCGAAATCTGAAAAAGTGGTAACTTTGAATTCCTTTAAGTGCTTTAAAAAAAGGATTCAATGCTAACTCCCAGTTATGAAACATTGTTTCTGGTGGATCATCAAAGCAGCGAATTGCCTTAACCTTTCCAGATTTATTAATTTTGTCGACCAAGGTTGCATACATCGCGGGGGTACAGATATCACTTCAGTTGACTTTCTGCTTAAATGTCCCAAAGTCACGGTCTACACTATTTCGAGTGTGTCCTTTGATTTGAAATCTGAAAATAACTTCTTTCTGCTCTTGTGTTGCTACTAGCCAATTGAGATACCAAAGCATTGCTTTATTCTTGTTTTGGCCTTCACAGTTGTCAGCCCAAAGATGGACTATTGGTTGAAGGTCGGACATAACAGTAAGAAAGCAATATAGGATGGATATAACCTGATTTGCTCCTTTTCCCGGTTGTGCTTCGGTAAACATAACGTGATAATGCTGATCAATTGCATCATCGACAATTCTAAATACATGAAGCTTAAACGGGGACCAGTAGTACCACTGGGATGGCTGTTGTGGTACTTTGGGAATTTCAACCACTTGCTGGAAGTCAAAAGAGATGCAACTGCGGTCTGCATAGTCTGCCTTGGAAGCTTGAATATCAGATTCATAAGCAGCTCGACATGCACGGTACTCCTTGCGATAACACTCCAGCTCTTCTTCCCTACTCTGCTGCCTTAACTGAAATGCACTATGGGCCTTTGATGGTTCCTCTAAGTCAGAAGTGTCTGATGGCCTTGGTAGTCGATAGTTTTTGAGTATAGTAAACTCATCGCATACGTTTTTAGAAGGTTTACAAATCCTCATAACACGTAGGATTGGATCTGATTTCCAGGTCCTATAAAACTTCAAAAAAGAAATTGAATCTGTTGTGAGATCGTGGCAGTTCGAAGCTAGGTATTGCTGATATATTGCTCGATATGAAAGATTTGATGGCAGGTAAATAATTGTTTCTAACACCATATATCTCGTTATTGCCCCTCCAGTTAATCTCCTCTTATAGGCTCTAGTTGCGATAAGTTCTCCTTCCTCCTCCTTAAGCTTAGAAGGAAAGTAACTAGGTTTTCAGTAATTGCATCTGCTATCTTATTATGTGGCACATGTTTGAGATTGCCATGCTTCTTTGGAATAGGCATTTGAGATTGCTGCAAATCGTGGATTAAAGCATAGAGCGTTCCGCATGATATATTCCAGAATCTTCTCAACACATTTTGACAAACTGTGTTAACAAAGGGCAGTAGATAATGGATTTGCCACCGCATACACTTGCGTGGACGTGTACTGGCATGGTGGATACAAGGACCTTGTAAGACTTGCTGGTTATTTGATACCTGAGGTGATAGTAGGTATGTTATCATAATTTTCTTTTGGTATTTTGAAAGTCCATCATGGTATGAAAGCCATTTACTCTATACTTGAGGATCTGCCTTCTCGATCCATTGCTGGGAGCAGGAATAGCAGTTTAGAAACACTTGTAAGTGTTTAGTAGAAGCTTCAGCTGGCTCTTGGGACTCATCAACTATTTCAGAATGTATTCTTAGTCCAATGCGGCTCTCTCTCAAGTCACACTACTTGGATTCTAAACTTACCTGTTATCTCTGAACAACTATCTTCACTATCATCATCTTCAAAATCTGAAGACCATGGATTATCACCCAAATCAGATTGTGATTCTAGATTGCTTAGAGTTTGATCAGCATTCGAACTACTGTCATTGGAGTCTATCACAATATCTTTGTTGATAATATGTAAAGTAGGAATATTCATCATCGAGGAATTGTGTTGTCTAAGGATTTGATTAAACCGGATTTGAAGGAGTTAAGATTCTATGATAATCCAGTACTTGCTAATTATTTCAAAGCATTATACTATCATCCAATTTTTAAGGAAAATATCCCTATATTAACACTAATATGAAGCCTAACTGAACTAGTGTGTAACCTAATAACTGCCAAGTTTTATTGCATAGCAATACTTGGTATTGTTTTATAATGTCTGTAAAATTTTATAAAGTTCCTCACTTTTAAGACTATCGTCAATAACAACAAATCCTACTCTTAAAAATATTTGAAACATTGATAATAGATAGACCTTTATTGTGGCTATATTTGTATGAAATAAAAGTTTTTTAACATAATTTTTAAAATGATACTGGAACATCCATTTCTATGTCAATTTTAAATTTAAATATATTTGAATAAGGCCATAGGATACTCTATCATATACTCAATCCTGAGAACCATAAAGCCAGATTTGTGATGATCATAAAGTTTACTAGTTTTCGCTGAAATGCACCCAGTTACCTTTAAATCCCTATAGTTCAATACCCTTCTACCCTTTTACTATTATAATGTATTTACAGGTACCCAGAAAGATAAATTTATATGGGTACTGTTATGTGAAAATTGCCCTGACGCCTTAAACCCAGATTTGTGTTATACAATTTTCCAGTTTGCATAGTAACCAGACCTATTCCCAATAAAGTCTTGTATAAAGTTGTTGTTACAGTCTATATAAATTGGGATCAAGGTACAAAACCCTTCATAATAAATAATTCTAGTCCTAGAAATGCTTTATAAATATTTTTCATATAACTTTTAATAGTGGCTATTTATGTATGTAAAAATGAATAATATATATAATTAGAAATTTTCACTTTCTGAACTAATAAATACAGCTAATCTTTCAACATATATTGTTTAGGACTATCAGAAGGTGTTCTTGAAGTTCATTAACTATTGAATGTGTTAAAGTAAATTTATTGCATTGGTAGAGTGGACCATTTTTCACATAACAGCATCTATTTTATATTCTAAACAGTATATATCACAAAATATTAGTTTTTTGATATAAAATATTCTGCAGGGGTTATTAGTTGATAATTAATGTTTTCTAAGCTGCTCAATATATGTTCTAGATGACTAGCTAGGTGGTTAAATGTAAATAATTTAATTGTTGTTGTGGCCTGGGAGTGGGGGTTTAATTACTACAGGCTTATATTAATATTTTAAAAGAAATTTTAGAAGAAGCTTTAGTAGATTTCTGACACGAGGAAGAAAACACAATTGGGTATCCTATCTTATAGTATAATAGTGCAATGATACAAATAATAAGAGATTCTATTATCATATTATACTCGTAGAGGGAGCTACCTGTTTGTTTTTGATACAATATCAAAAAAATATATATATATAAGAAGAAAAAAAAGGAGAAAAAAAAGATTCCATATTTTGCTTTGCAGAAAACAATTTACAGATGATGGTATAATCTTTCAATATTCCAAGCAACAATTCAATCAAGTACTTTGGCAAAAGAGAAAAGGAAAGGCTAAATTAGTACTTTCCTAATATTTACCACAGCAAGACAGAGTCTGAATAGTATCAGAGAACATTAAAGGAAGCTCTTAATGCAGTTTAGATCCAAGATATTCAAGAAGTATGTTTGGCAATACTATGAGACTCTATGTCTGAGAAAGGAGTTACTGGTTCAGATGCAAAAGGATAGTGTATCATGTATTATTATTATCATTTTATTGTACAATTTCATATAAGGGATTTCCTATATGGGTACTGTTCTGTCAAATAGGAGAAACTTTCAAATTGCTACAAACTAGGTTGTATATTTCTAAGTTTTTACTAACTGGCAGAGTAGAATATAACCTCAGAGAATATTTTTAAATTCAAAATTAGAGTCCTATTGATGATGTGCATATTAGAAGTAAGATTTTAGTAACAAATATTTTTTACCTAGAAAGATAGTTGACCTTGGAATGTACCTTTTAGCTAATTTTCAAATATTTCCCAAAGTACAATATACTGCTATCAAGAAATTAGTTCAGATTTTGTAGATTTTCTGATATTTTACAAACACTATAGAGTAATATCAATCATATCAAATGCACTAATCCTCTAGCATGATAGTGACAAGTAATTATCTAATTAAACTCCTAATTTTATTTAATAAATATAGCAAAGAGTAATTAGGTTTAGAATATAAAACAATATTCATTCTTTGTAAATGCACTATGCCTGTATATAAAATTGATTTTTATTTGCCTAGCTATATAAGTGTGAAAGGAAATAAGAATATCATTTCCCAAGCAATACTAAAAATATAGTTAATAATAATATTAAATATAGGCATATAATTCTGAAGGTTCCCTATTTCCTAATTTTCTAACTATCCTTTTATAAATTCTAATAACTAAACCCTATATTAATCCAGTATTTTTGTGGAAAAAATACCCCAGTTTTATATAGAATTAAGTAGACAAATATAGATATTATTTCTACTTTATTTCAGCATTTTGTATGTTATTAATTTGGAAGTTATTTTAATGTGATTGCCAAAAAAGTATTTTTGCCTTTTTCTGAAGTAAACACTGATTGTTATCCAAACTAAAAATACCTGTATCACAACATAACAAAAGAGGATGTTTTCTTTTATTCACTGAACAGTACCCATATTTAATAGAGGTCCGCCTAGTTTTTTGATCAATTCTAGGTAATTGTAGTTGCAAGGGTATGGTTCTGGCCGTCTATAACGTTCACCAGATCGAGAGCAACAGGGACGCAATCTTAACATGCAACAGTAGGTTAAGTAATGGCTATTTTGTACTCATAACCTACCGTTGCATGCCAAGACCGCATCCCCGTTGCTCTCGATCTGGTGAACATTATAGACGGCCGGAACCATAGTAAATCTAGTATATTGATAGGGTTGCCAGGTGAAACCTTTATTCACTGTACTTTAGGTCTAATAGAGTTATCAAAGCTTGGGTCCTACCATATTTTTAGGTATATGTTCCAGGCAACAGGTAAATGAAAACTGAGGGGAGGTAAATGTAACTTGGGAATAAGGCACAACAGGAGAATCCAGGGGTGCCAAATTGGCAATTTTGAACACCAACCAAGGAGTTGACAAGATAGAAAGTGTGTATTGCAAATGAGATTTCAATATATAAACTATTAAATTAAAAAGGAAAAAAAGTAAGAAAAAAAGAAGAAAAACAGTAAACTATAAGTGTGTGTAACAACTATTGGCTGCAATAATAGCAGCAGTTCTCACCAGCATTTAGTCTACCAATTCTAGAACCTAAAACTCTGAAATTTTCTGTCATTCCTTTACAATTACATTAATCATTCTTTGCGGGCCAGCAGGATAGGGGCGTCACTGGTTGAGTATATGTTTTAAGATATACCAAACATTCTCTCGCAGGTTGAGATACAGTAATTTAGCTGGTCAAGTGATTTTTGGCATATAGTATACCTCTCAAACAGTAGTCAAATACGACAGAAGGTCGGCTAATACCCTGTCCTCTATTACTATAGACATTAACCTCCTCCTCTGGCTTTCCCAATACCAATCAGATCAGAAGACAGGGAGGCGGACATGGTCAACATATCTATTGTGTAACGGAATCCTACTGTGTTTCTACTATTACTACAGACTTGATGTTGGTTATTACTTATTTGGGTTTATACCTGATAAGCACTACTATTTGGTTGTTCCTCCCTATTTGGTTATAACTTCCTAACTGGTTATTCTTTACTTATATCGCTTATCACTACCGCTCCTTGCTTCTACCCATTTGGGTATCGCTATCCTCCTGCTATACCTATTGGATTTGTATAGTATTAGTAATCTCTTGTTCCTTCTTGTTTGGATTCCATTACTTATTTTGTTAGCTCCATCCTGTCGCTTTTAACCCTCTGTTTTCACAATATGGTTACCTTGTTATGCTGCCTCTGGTAGCATATTTGTTGGATAGGATATTTGTGCTTTTGTTTAGTTTTCCTAGCTACAATCTTTTGTATTTAAAGAGCCTGCAATCCCTTAAGGATTCGGACTCTCAAGCCTCACAGGACTATCATCATTAATACTACAAGTTGAACAGTCACTCTATTAGATCCATACCTTTTACCTGGTCTATTGAAGACCTATCCATCGACGCTTCTCCCCCTATCCTAATAGTATCTTCAGACTCCCTTTGGCATTTTCAAGATACTTAGGAGTAGGTTATATATTGGCTGTTATTGTTCCCCAGTCTTCCTGTTTCAAAACCAGCATAGGAGTTATATTGCCCGCAAATATGCCTTGTCAAATCATAATTGTATAAAACTTTTGGAACTTGGGGATAATTCAATCCCCCTCATACTCTTCTCCTGGGTGCCATGAGCACAATATTCTGCCGCGGGATCCACATAGCAAGTGATAATAATTTTCTGTCTAAATCACCTGATGCCAATCCTTTCTTGTCCTGGGCTAGACTCTGAAGACAAAGACTATTCATTCGCTCCTATTGTTAAGGGTAGTCAATTCTAAGGACAGTCGAATCTAACTAGGCTTAAATCTTTCTTTGTAAATGGAGATTGTCTAGCAAGGCTCGTAGGTATAGATTTCTCGTAAAACTTATAATATTGATAAGATCTCTTCTCCGTTGCTTGCCAATGTCTAAAGCTAGGGAGGCACTTCGATATTTATATCCCACGTCTGAGTGTTCTCGGACTACATCTAACTTCTATACAACTACCTACCAGTTCCCGTCCCTCTATCCTTAGTCTGACAACCGTTTAACCCTGAGAATATTACCCCCCGCAGCTTATCCATACATCAGAGCTCCTTTTATTTCCAGATAGTGTGAACCATTAATCAGTCGGAGATGTTATTCCTTATCCTGCTACTAAAATTTAGTTAGTCCATCATGGAATTTACCAATAGTTTCTAAGACCTCAAAGTGGCCAACTTGGCTGGTGACCTATCTGGATACTGCCGGCTTTCCCAGTATCTTGCAGATGTCACATATCGTGACTTAGCAATATGGAATATTTCACATGACTCACGATTTGTGAGATCATTTATGATTATGATTTTTGATTTGATTTATGTTTATGGTTTCATGACTCACGCCTGTGAGGTCAAATGATGTTATGACTTTCGCACCTGACTACAAGTATGAGTCAGGGGTTACACGCATATGACGTGATTAGCGCACATGACCTTTTATGGAAATTGGATATTATGTGGATTGTATACTATGACTCAAATTGTGAGTCATAGGATGTTTGTTATACTATGACTCACGCGGCAGTCATAGTAAAGAGCTGACTCATAGTAAAAGTCATCAGGGTTAGGGTTGTGGGAAGAGACCTATATAAGGAGGGTCAGAGACACAGATAGCTAGCTCTTCACGCAACCACCTAAGTTACTTCCTCTGTTATACTTTTACTATTAGTTCAATCAACCTTTTATTCTTATTACGACGATCCATTTATATCACCGACCGAAAGGTGATTCAAGAAACGTATCGCCCAGGAGCAGTCGCACGGGCTAGAAGCAAAAGGACTCAGCGTTCCCTAGGGGACATAAGGCTACGAGACCTGAAGAAAGGTAAGACGAGCGGTACGTATCGTTACCTGTTGCAGTTAAAGGAGATAGTGTGCCTTGTCCGGTAGACTAAGGATAGGTTTGTAACATTTGGTTGCGTCTTTTGCGACACTTAACGAATACAAGACGGATTCACCTACAGATACAGAAGTACCAGACTACAACGATCCACGGACTTTTCTAGGACTACAAGCAGAACTTGGACAGGCCTTAAGCGAGATATCGCGAAAATGATTCCCAAGACCTCCAACCCCGGTAACCCCGGAAGCATGATCAAGATCAGGGTCAGTAAGCTCGGGAGCATCCCCAATATACAGAATGTCGGGGGTAGCGGGACCAGCGTATACGATAACTCTCACGAGAGAACAACCTCAAGAAATGATCAGAATGGTTCAGGATAAACGACAGGAACAGACTGTGCGGAGGCTATAAATCAAAACCCCGGATACATTTACAGGAGACTGTACCAAACTTCGCGCATGGCTAGTCCAACTTGCAATGTACTACACAGCACTTGGATGGGGAGAAAATGAAGACAGATTAAAATGGACTTCGCCAAATCCCTACTTAGGGAATCAGCAGGCAAATGGATTACTCCATATGTGGAAGGAAAAACCCCAGCCACATGCAATAACTGGGCAGAATTTCAAGCCACTCTACACATCCAATTCGGCGACGTGGATGCTAGGGAAACGGCAAGAAATAAAATCGAAAAAATCAAGCAAGGGAGTTGGAATGTGACTGATGTCTGGAACGAGTTACGACTATTGGCAACAGAGGCAGAATACGGCGAAGCAACCTTGGGAAGGGCTTTCCTAAGAGGCTTACACGAAGAAATTCAGAACGCATGGGCCATGAGGGCTCAAGACTTCACGACCAGGGAGGAAATAGCGGTATGGGCCATTAATCAGGAAAACCGCTTGGACGTTATCAAACATGTGCAAGGAAGGTCAAAGACCAAAACATACGACAACGCCAGAAACTACGACAGCACCTTCAAGGCCCAACGACTACAGGAGTCTCGAGGGAATCCAATGGACCTAGATGCAACTAGGCGAAGTGAAGCTCTTAACATATCAAAGACTGAATATTGGAGGAGAAGAAACAACAATCTGTGCATGGCATGTGCAAAGCCAGGAAACATGATGAGAAACTGCATCAACCCAAAAGACGAGAAAGAATACCCGGCGAGGACGGTCAGTAGGGTTCAGAACCCACGATGGAAACAAACAACAGCAATCCGCGGAATGGATCTCGAAAGCGAAAAGAACGTAGAGGAAAAAGACGATGGTCCCCAGTAAGCGATGGTCTGAGGGACAATGGGAAAAAGAAACCCCTCAAGATACGAAACTTCTACGCGGCACTAAAAAACACGCAATCACTGGAACACGAAAACGACCATGTCATGGTAAAAATGTGACTACATGGCAGAGACAAGATTATCAGCATCAACGGAATGATTGACTCAGGAGCAACTGAGGACTTAATTGATAAAGAGGTATGCGAAAAGTATGGCATGCCTATGGCAAAGGCCAGACAACAATGAGAGATTTACCTAGCGGACGGTAAACTCAGCGCAATGGGTCCAGTTACTCATACGACGACAGTACCTATGGATATCGGTAGCCATAGGGAAATGATTACCTTCCAAGTGGTAAATCTACAAAGCCATGAAGCGGTTCTTGGATGCCATAGTTGAGAGAACATAGCCGTGCCATTGATTGGGGAAATGGGACCATCATGTTTGATAGTGAGAGATGCATGACCTGGTGTTTAAAAGAGTGACTGAGGGTCTTTACAGTCCCAGAAGCGGAAGCCCTGGAGGAGAACTTAGATATGAAGTTCTCAACGGTTCAGGCAAAAACGGATAAACAGATCCTAGTCAAAAGATAGACTAAAGAGGCAACGATGCCTACGAGAGGCTCACTGAGGGCGGCAGGACACGACCTGTACGCTAGCGAAAGAGCAACGATACGAGCCAAAGGGTAAGAGGTCATCCAAACGGGGATAGCCATCGGGTTACCACATGGCACTTATGGGCGCATTGTACCACAAAGCGGGTTGGCAGTCAAGAACTGGCTTACAACCAACACAGGTGTAATAGATGCTGATTATACAGGTGAACTGAAGGTAGTAATGGTGAACCTTAGGGACGAAGACTACACAGTCAACTCCGGTGACAGGATAGCACATCTGATATGCGAAAGATACCTGGACGGGGAATGCAAGGAAGTCTAAGTACTTGCAAAGACTGAACGAGAAGACAAAGGATTCGGAAGTACGGACCACGAGAGAGACCGGGACAGAAACGAATTAGAGGGTACCCGGGAAGAAACAAAAACAGACCAGAAACGAATAGAGATCTGCGAGATCTCGGCTCAAGCCTTTGGGAAGTTCTACACAAGAGGAGAGATCACAGGCATTCTCAAGTGGAACCAGGAGGACGGCCAATGCGATTTGAAGGCAATGAATGTCAGTACCGAGCTGGCAATTAAGGCCAAAGGGTACCAAGGGAAAGAACCCTTGTAACGGATGATACCAGAGGTATATCACCAATACCTGGATCTCTTTGAAGAAAAAGAAAGGACCACGTTACAGCCTTACAGAGAAGGAGTGGACCACGAGATTAACCTAGAAAAAGGAAAGACAATCCCAGCAAAGGGGTTATATCCACTAGGAGCGGTGTAACTGGAAGAATTGAGAAGCTATTTGAACCAGAATCTGGAAAGGGGATGGACACGAGACTCCTTTGCGGAAACAGGAGCCCCCATCCTTTTCGTCAAGAAGAAGGACGGAAAATTACGACTATGCGTGGATTACAGAGGACTTAATGAAGTCACGAAAAAGGATCGGTATCCACTGCCACTCATCGGCGAAGCCTTGGATAGGCTAAATAGCGCCCGATACTTTACGAAGCCGGATATTAAAGATGCATACCACAACGTGCGAATCAAGAAAGGAGACGAATGGAAAACTACATTCGCGACACGATATGGAACTTACGAATACTTGGTAATGCCATTTGGCTTGACCAATGCACCAGCAACATTCCAGAGATGGATCAATCAAATGTTACACCTATTCTTGGACATATGCTGCATCGTATATTTGGATTACGTAGTGGTGTACTCGGGAACAATGGAGCAGCACCAGAAAGATGTGGGAAAAATCCTGGAAGCGATTGGAAAATCCGGAATGAGAATCAAGCCAACTAAGTGTGAATTCCACAAGACAGAAGTGGAATACTTAGGATTTATTATTGACCAAGAAGGAGTCCGGATGGACCATATCAAGACAGCAGCCATATGGGAATAGGGGATTCCGAAGAACAAAACCGATATCCAAAGATTCCTGGGATTCTGCAACTTTTACCGAAGATTAATTGAGGGGTTTAGCAGGACAGCAAAACCTCTGTACAATCTGACAAAGAAAAATGCAAAATGGAGGTGGGGTACAGCGGAAAGCGAGGCGTTCGATACGATGAGACAAAAAATAACTTCAGCACCCGTGCTCACCCATTACAATCCGGAAAGACCGATCATGATTGAAACAGATTCATCAAAGTATGTCTGTTCGGGAATTTTATCGCAACAGTGCGAAGACGAGAAATGGCGACCCGTGGCATTCCGATCAAAGACAAAGACGAATGCGAAATGCAACTATGATGTTCACGACAAAGAACTATTGGCCATAGTACAGGCACTCAAGAAATGGCGAAGATATATGTTGGGAAGCCATCACAAGACAAGGATCCTCACTGACCATAAGAATTTGGTCCCTTGCACGACAACAAAAGATCTTAATGAACAACAGATCCGGTCTAGCGAGAAGCTAAGCCAATACAATATACGGATCCAATATCGGCCAGGAAAAGAAAGCCGCAAGCCAGACGTATTGACAAGGAGAAGTCAAGATGCACCTGAGGAAGATGCCGCCAGGATCAAACAGAAACAAAGGATCCTATTACCACAAGAAAAATACTTTGAGGAGATACGGATACAGGCAATGAATACAATTAGCTTTCCCGGAGAAGAGATGAGAAAGCTTAAGGAACAGAGTGGGAAGGACCCTCACATACAGGAGAAAGGAAAGCACTCGAACAAGGAACAAAAGAAATAAAGGATGTAGCCCTGGGGCTATGCCAATGGAAGGATGACTGCCTATGGTACCAGAACAAGATTTGGGTACCAGAAGAGGAAAGGATAAGGACAGAACTTATCAGAAAATATCACGACATTCTGCAAGCAGGACATGGTGGGACAGTAAAGACCACGGAACTCATCAGTCGCAGTTACTACTGGCCCGGAATGCGGGAAACGATCAAGAAATATGTCAAGAACTGCGACATTTGTCAAAGAATGAAATCATCCCGACATGCTCCGTATGGTCAACTACAACCAAATGAAGTACCAGACAAGCCATGGAAGTCGATATCGATAGATTTTATCACAGATTTACCAGAATCAGACGGATACGATGCGATCTTGGTAGTTCTCGCAGACTGACAAAAATGAGTCATATTATTGCATGCCAGAAGGATATGACAACAAAACAATTCACGCAAACCTTTGCAAAAGAAATATTTCGGTTACATGGACTGCCGCATGATATCATCACCGATAGGGGAACTCTGTTCACCTCTGACCTATGGAAAGTGACAGCACAGAGGTTGGGAATCGAAAGGAAACTGCGTACGGCTTACTACCCGTAAACGGATGGACAGACCGAAAGAACAAATGCCATCCTGGAACAATACCTGAGAGCATACGTCAATTATTAACAAGATAATTGGAACAAATTATTACCTTTTGCGGAGTTTGCATACAATAATGAACAACAAGAATCAATTAAGACAACACCCTTCTTTGCAAACTTCGGACAACACCCGAAACATGAGTCAAGTGGCCATCTGATACCGGATCGGAAGATTCCGGCAAATGAAACGAACCAATGGCACGATACCATAGGTGAACAAATGGTGGCCGCACAACTTCGACAGAAAGAAAATTACGATCAACACAGAAAATCCAATCTGATTTTGAAATCAGGAGATATGGAATGGTTCCTACCAAGGAATGTAAGGACCACAAGACCATGCAAGAAACTCGATTATAGAAAGATAGGGCCCTTCAAGATCTTGGCAAGAGTGGGGAACAGTGCATATAAGCTGGACTTTCCCCCATCGATGAGAATACACAACACCATCCACATCTCACTTCTCGAACTCTACCAAGACTAAAGATTCCCACCACAGATCCAGTTACCACCTCCACCAATCGAAATCGAAGGCGAAACAGAATACGAACTTCAAGAATTAGTCGATTCACGTCTACATTACAGAAGACTCCAATATCGAGCGAAGTGGACAGGATATTCTCCTGATCACGATAAAGTTTGATACCCAGCGGAAAACTTCTAACATGCAGAAAATGCAATCAAACACTTCCACGAACGATACCCAGATTAACCAAGGCTAGGAAGAAATCAAACAAGAAACAACGAACGACGGTTGGGGAGACCCAATGCGAGAAATCACTCGAACTAGCTCAGGCTATGCGACGGTAGAGGACCGGCAAATGGCATAAGAACACAACGCGATGAGCTGGACGGCATGCTATGTCGAGCATTGCAACGTCTATAGAGAAGACAAGGAAGGGGCCAGTTACACGCCAAAACAACCACATGCAGAAACGAGATGGGAGGAGTGCTACTGAAATAATTGTCGAGCCCACCAGGATGCGAAGATCCAGGCAGGATACTACCCCAAAGCATGTAGAAAAAGAGAAGAACTGAGCAGAAAGGATGCTCAGCGCACGGAAGCCAGGAGGGTACAGTTGGAGAGGGGCGAGGAAACCCGAAACAATGATACCGAAAGCCAACACATGCAGGCAGATATTGAATGCCTCCAAAGAAAAATTTCTGGTTTGGAAATACAACTGGATGAAGCCCAAGGAACGATCAGACTTCAAGAGGAGACCCTCGAAGCGCAATAAGCCACCATTGCGCACCAAAAATGAACTATCGAGGTGGCAGACCTGACATTGGAGATGGTCAGGAAACAGTTACGCAAAACGGAACAAATTTTACGGAAGTTCACTCGCAACGTAAGAAGATTTGGGAACCAAGTAATGAAACTTGGTGAATAGCTTGATGGGACTCAAGCTGAGGGGAGAGAGGAGCTATTGTCACAAATCGTGACTTAGCATGATGGAATATTTCACATGACTCACGATTCGTGAGATCATTCATGATTACGATGTTTGATTTGATTAATGTTTATGGTTTCATGACTCACGCTTGTGAGGTCATATGATCTTATGACTTTCGCACCTGACACCAAGTATGAGCCAGGGGTTTCACGCTTGTGACGCGATTAGCGCACATGACCTTTTATGGAAATTGGATATTATGTGGATTGTATACTAAGACTCAAATTGTGAGTCATAGGATGTTTGTTATACTATGACTTGCGCGGCAGTTATAGTAAAGAGGTGACTGATAGCAAAAGTCACCAGGGTTAGGGTTATGGGAAGAGCGCCTATATAAGGAGGGTCACGGACACAGATAGCTAGTGCCGTTGGGCTCCTGAGTCCTAACCAGTGTGGCTCTCTTCCTGGTCTTTCCTCCTTTGACGCGTGTGCTTCCTTGGTTCACACTGTCCGCTCCTTTCAACATCCACGCCTCAAGGTCTCCACCATCTTCCATAATGTTAAGGGTGGCTTTGACAATGTCTACTCATCCGTTTTAGCCGAGCCCCTCAAGAGAAAGGGGGTCAATCACTATCTTGTGGCCTGGATCAGGTCTTTCCTCACTGGTCGCACTTCTTCCTTACTGTTTCAAGGTTCTCCAAGGACCTTTTCCCCTGTTTCCGTGGGCACCCATCAGGGGTCCCCTGTGTCTCCTTTGTTGTTTGTTATTTATGTTTCCTCCATGCCTATTTCGGTCCCTAGGGGGCTTATTCTTTCCTATGTTGATGATTTCGCCATCACTGTAGCATCTCCTTCTTATCGGGGCAATGTTCGCTCCCTACAGCTCATTTACTCCCGTCTGAAGCGTAGGGCCTCCATTCGTCGTGTGTCCTTCTCTGTCCCCAAGACTGAGCTGATGCATTGGAGGACTCCACATCAGCGGGGGGCACTTGACTTCTCTCCAATCGGTATTGATTCGCTTTTGATTTCCCCGCAGTCCCAAGTCCGTTGGCTGGGTTACAGGTTTACCCCTTCTCTCTCCACTCATGCTCATTTTTCCCGCCGCCTCTCACTTTCCTAGGGTGCTTTTTACACTGTTCAGTGGCTGTCACCCCCAGGGTCTGGCCTCTCGCCCCATTTGTGCCACAGGCTGGCCGTCTCCCTTCTGTTACCAATCCTCCTCTATGGAGCAGACCTTCTCGTGGCCTCCCGCTGACTTCTAGATTGAATGGAGGTTTTTTGCCGTTCTGTTCAGCGTTGGGTCACCAACTGTTTCCAATCCACTCCCACTCCGATCCTCTCTGCAGAATCCTGCCTCCCCCCAGTCGCCTCCCTGGCCAGGCACCGTCGCCACCTGGCCGCCCTCCGGCTGGTGTCCTTCCCGCCCTCTGCCTGTCCTGCTACAGCTCGCCTTCCTCCTGACTTTCCTTCGCTGTTGCAGTTCCATGCACCAGATTCATTCCGTCACCTGTGTAGGCGTCTACCCGCAAACGTTATGCCCGTGAGCTGGCGGACGTCCCCCCCTACTCCCCCGGTACGCACAAACCTCCCAATTGATGCTCTGGCTCATCTGGCTCTACCACTCTTGGGCTCGTTATCCTTTGCCCCCTTGATTAGGACGGATCTAGTGTCCTTCCCCCCCCCCCTGCCGCCTGCGACAGCAATGACCTCTGCCTACCGTGTTCTGCGCCGGAAGGCCCATGATCTTCTTATGGATGACTGGCTCAGGACCGCTCCGCCTCGCGATTATTATTGTTTCCCCAGGAGCCTGTCGCCTCACCCCTTCATGGGCCTTGGGAAGTTCATTGCCGGGCGCGTGCATCAGATGCGCTCACACAAGAGCTACCTTGCGGCCCACCCCTCCTGGTTTTCTGTGGGCCTTCCCACCCTCGGCCCCCGTTGTGGGGAGGAGGATGAGACTTTCAGCCACGCCATCCTACGCTGTCCCTCAACGGTCCTAGAACGGTCACTCCACCTCCTAGGTGTCACCGACATTGGCCCTGAGGCCCCTCTCTGGTCCTCACTCCCGCTCCTTCTTGCCCTCGGTTGCTTTACCCGCGAAACGGGCACCGCCTTCTACCCCCTTATGCCTGCCCCTGGGCGCCGCTCCCCCTCCCCAATGATCTTCCCCTCTTCCCCTGCCTCCTCCGTGGCCCCTCTCCTTTATTCTTCCTCTCCGCCTCGGCCGCTTTAGCTTAGATTTTTATTGGCTTGGGTCTGCCTGGGTGTTTGTGGTTGTTCTTCCTTTTGTGTTACAAGTTGGCCCACGGGCCTTTGTTTGTTCCATTAACTTTTTGATTAACCATATGTGGTGACGTGTCTTATGCAAGGCACTACTAGGAGCTTTAAGGGTGTTCTTTCCTTTGTTTGTTCGTTTTGGATTTAAGGTTTTCTTTATGCCATATCTCATGATGCATGCGAGTTCTTGTACCTTAACAAGCAATACATGATAAAAAAAAAAAAAAAAAAAAAAAATTAGACACAGCTAGCTAGTGGCCCATAACTGGGCTTTGACAGAGTGGCCCGTGCTGGAGGAAGAGCTTAAGGTGTTTTCTGTCCCTAATGCCCCCCCCCTCCCGACGGCCTCCTCCTAAAGTACCTGGTTCGACCGTCACTCTACCCGCCTCACTTCTCTCCTTAAGGAGCACACCCCCTTATCCCGCCCCTCCCTCCACGCCAAACCCTGTTGGTCTCCTCTACTTTCTACTCTGCGACGGGAGTTCCACTCCGCCTCATGAATGGCTAGACGCCCCGATTGCCTCCCTGGTACGCAAGACGCTGCCCGCCTCTCTAAGCGTGGGTACATTAAGGCGATTAAGGCGGCCAAGAGGGCCCACTGGTCTGGCCTCCTCATGTCAACCACCCACCGCACTATTTGGACAATTAGAAGGCTGGCCATTGGCCGTCCCACCCCTCATTTCCCCTCCCTCCCAGGGGCCGATACCCCTGAGGGTATGAACCAGGCCCTGCTTGACCATTTTTTCCCTCCTCGCCCTTCTGATTCCCTCCCCTCCATTCTGCGCCAGTACGGGGACTGCCCCCCCCTCACAACTGAGGAAGTGGCTTCCAACCTGGCTCGCTCTTCCTCCTCCTCCGCCCCTGGCCCAGACACGATCCCGTATTCTGTCTGGAAGAAGGTGCACGCTGTTAACCCCTTGATTCTTACCCATCTCCTCGGCCCCCTCCTGGAGTTTGGTTTCCACCCTCCTTCTCTGAAAAGGGCAAATGGGGTTATCCTTGATAAGCCTGGCAAAGACTCTTATGATTCCCCTTCTTCTTTCCGCATTATTGTTCTTCTTCAGACCCTTTCCAAGATCTTGGAAAGGGTTGTCGCCTCCCACCTAGAGCCCATCGCCCGTGCCGTTGGGCTCCTGAGTCCTAACCAGTATGGCTCTCTTCCTGGTCTTTCCTCCTTTGACGCGTGTGCTTCTCAGGTTCACACTGTCCGCTCCTTTCAACGTCCACGCCTCAAGGTCTCCACCTTCTTCCTTGATATTAAGGGTGGCTTTGACAATGTCGACTCATCCGTGTTAGCCGAGTCCCTCAAGAGAAAGGGGGTCAACCTATATCTTGTGGCCTGGGTCAGGTCTTTCCTCACTGGTCGCACTTGTTCTTTACTGTTTCAAGGTTCTCCAAGGACCTTTTCCCCTGTGTCCGTGGGCACCCCTCAGGGGTCGCCCTTGTCTCCTGTGTTGTTTGTTATTTATGTTTCCTCCATGCATTTTTCGGTCCCTAGGGGGCTTATTCTTTCTTATGTTGATGATTGCGCTATCACTGTGGCATCTCCTTCTTATCGGGGCAATGTTCGCTCCCTACAGCTCATTTACTCCTGTCTGAAGCGTAGGGCCTCCATTCGCCGTGTGTCCTTCTCGGTCCCCAAGACTGAGCTGATGCATTGGAGGACTCCACTTCAGCGGGGGGCACTTGATTTTTCTCCTATCGCTATTGATTCGCTTTTGATTTCCCCGCAGTCCCAAGTTCGTTGGCTGGGTTACTGGTTTACCCATTCTCTCTCCACTCACGCTCATTTTTCCCGACGCCTCTCTCTTGCCCAGGGTGCTTTTTCCACTGTTCAGCGGTTGTCATCCCCAGGGTCTGGCCTCTCCCTCCAATTGTGCCACAGGCTGGCCGTCTCCCTCCTGCTACCAATCCTCCTCTATGGATCAGACCTTCTGGTGCCCTCCCGCTCACTTCTGGATTGAATGGAGGTTTTTTGGCGTTCTGTTCAGCGTTGGGTCACCAACTGTTTCCAATCCACTACCACTTCGATCCTCTCTGCCGAATCCTGCCTACCCCCTGTCGCCTCCTTGGCCAGGCACCGTCACCGCCTGGCCGCCCTCCGGCTGGTGTCCTTCCCGCCCTCTGCCAGTCCTGCTGCAGCTCGCCTTCCTCCAGACTTTCCTTCGCTGCTGCAGTTCCATGCACCTGATTCATTCCGACACCTGTGTAGGCGTCTACCCGCCAATGTTATGCCCCTGAGCTGGAGGACGTCTCCCCCTACACCCCCGGTACGCACACACCACCCAATTGATGCTCTGGCTCATCTGGCACTACCACTCTTGGGCTCGTTATCCTTTGCCCCTTTGATTAGGACGGATCTAGTATCCTTCCCCCCCTCCCTGCCGCCTGCGACAGCCATGACCTCTGCCTACGGTGTTCTGCGCCGGAAGGCCCATGATCTTCTTATGGATGACTGGCTCAGGACCGCTCCTCCTCCCGATTATTATCATATCCCCAGGCGCCTGTCGCCTCAACCCTTCATGGGCCTTGGAAAGTTCATTGCCGGGCGCGTGCATCAGATGTGCCCACACAAGAGCTACCTTGCGGCCCACCCCTCCTGCTTTTCAGTTGGCCTTCCCACCCTCTGCCCCCGTTGTGGGGAGGAGGAGGAGACTTTCAGCCATGCCATCCTACGCTGTCCCTCAACGGCCCTAGAACGGTCACGCCACCTCCTAGGTGTCACCGACATTGGCCCTGAGGCCCCTCTCTGGTCCTCGCTCCCGCTCCTTCTTGCCCTCGGTCGCTTTATCCGCGAGACGGGCACCGCCTTCCCCCCCCTTATGCCTGCCACTGGGCGCCGCTCCCCCTCCCATATGATCTTCCCCTCTTCCCCTGCCTCCTCCGTAGCCTCTCTCCTTCATTCTTCCTCTCCGCCTCGGCCGCTTTAGCTTAGATTTTCATTGGCTTGGGTCTGCCTGGGTGTTTATGGTTGTCCTTCCTTTTGTATTACAATTTGGCCCATGGGCCTTTGTTTGTTTCATTAACTTTTTGATTAACCGTATGTGGTGACGTGTCTTATGCAAGGCACTACTTGGAGCTTTGTGGGTGTTCTTTCCTTTGTTTGTTCGTTTTGGATTTAAGGTTATCTTTACGCAATATCTCACGATGCATGCGAGTTCTTGTACCTTAACAAGCAATACATGATATAAAAAAAATAAAAAAAAAAGACATCGATAGCTAGCTCTTTACGCAACCACCTAAGTTACTTCCTCTGTTATACTTTTACTATTAGTTCAATCAACCCTTAATTCTTATTACGACCATCCGTTTATATCACCGACCGAAACGTGATTCAAGAAACGTATCGCTAAGCAGCAGTCGCACGGGCTAGCAGTGTAAGGACTCAGCATTCCCTAGGCGACATAAGGCTACGAGACCTGAAGAAAGGTAAGACGAGCGGTACGTATCGTTACCTGTTGCAGTTGAAGGAGAGTGTGTGCCTTGTCCGGTAGACTAAAGATAGGTTTGTAACAGCAGATAGCTTTCAGGATGACCTAAGACTTAAAAGCGGTCCAATACCGTATAGTATTACTATTCCTCTGCTTATCAACCTGTTCCGATAAGTCTTTACACCAAGATAGGCATGCTATCCGGGTCTGAGTGGGTTCTCATGTGTTTTCTGGAGCCCACTCATCATATTCTCATTATTGAGCGGAGGGTCCAGTTACTTTCGGGCCATTCCAGCGAAGGCTGTACAGAATGAGCTGTAACTCTGCGGACACGGATCCTATGCAATTCATTCCCTCTGCATTGGGTTGTCCGAGTCTCCCTCTTGATATGACGTATGGACAGCATCCGGTTGGACAGACAGCGACGATGTATATGGTGTTACAAGAGGTGCGCCAATTTTCGGTTTTTTTAGTGAAGGGACACTTTTTTGCCGTAGGCACTGCAGGTGACGTGTGGGCCCAGCAAGGGGGCTGGAGGGGTATGAGTAGTATCTCAGCCCAATTTTCCTATGAATTCAGTGCTGGATTCCAGTACCTGGTACCAATGTGTCCAACACTTATACAGATCTTCAAGAAAAGTTTTCCTCCCTATAACCTAACCAGGATATCATTGGAATGAGCAGGTCTTTTGAATTATCTTCTCACTCTCTTGAACTCTATAGAACTCAGTAATCTCCATCAACGGCATCCAGTAATAGTCAGTGTACATTGGTGTAGTGTAGCAAGCCAGCGCCATGTGAGGGTATCACTTGAGAAAGGTCCACTGTTGCCTTTGTTGGTTTTTTTCTTTTAGTGTTGCTAGAACTATGCAAATATTATAAACATTAGTGAGGTCAAGAACTTGGTGCCCAGTGGTCTGTTGGTATATCTATCCAATCCGAAATCGCAAAGCCTGTATATAGTAGTGTGTCTTATGTGATATATTAACAAGTATCTAAACATAGGTTAATATAGCCATCCTCACATTTCTGTTATACTCACCTGCCGTTTTTTTATATATATATTGCTTTTACATTAAAAATTGGCTCTTGAAATGACTAGAAAGGTATTTACTATTCATACTCTTATTACCAAGTACACAGGCCTCTCTGCTATCTCTTAGCCCCCTGAAGTATTCCTGAAAAATCCCAGTTTTCTGTCTAAACTTTCAGGTTCATGTCCCAGGCATATTGAACCCGAACATTACGGAGGTTTGAATGGCCCTTGTGGGGGTACAACGGACACCATAATAAGCCCTGTCAGTTAGCAAAATTAGGAAAAAAAAAAAAAGGCAAAAAAAAAACAATTAGAAATAGGTGGAGGAAGAGTGCCCACAACTCCTTTTCACAGGCACTTTGAACCATCGAACCGACAAGTATTGCCAAAGAGAATTATCGCGATAAACAGATATCATAAAAAAAAAAAAAACTCCTATTTCATCAAGCAGTAAGTATATCAATAGCAATAATAAACAGTTACTCACATGATTCATGAATCCAAATGCCAGCCAATACGTACCAACATACAGCATATAGAAAGAAATGCTATATCCACGCATTGCGCTATTCAGCAGGCTGGATGTATAGAAGAATTGCGGAGGGCCAACAGCTATCGCCAAGTACTGTTTATGAGATATGCAACGCGCCTGCAACATCAAAAAAGTGTGGATACCGCCCATTCTCAGTTAATACACCAACAAGATATCAACTTGTTATGACAGCCATGATGAGTGCTGCCCATCGCAGGATGCCTGTCTTAGAGGTTGCCGCTACCTGTAATGTTCAGGCATGTGAGAAAATATTGCGAAAAGCTTTTGCAATGGAAGGTTACTCACGGCGAATTGCATGTAAAGAGCCCTTTCATCAGCAAAAGTCAGATTTTTCCCCCTATCCCTCATGAGGCATGTGAGGGATGGGGGGCCAAATTATAAAACTCAAGTTGTTATATCTTGTATCCATGACCCCACAACTCCTGATAGCTCCGGCGTTTTGCGGTATTTTCTTTTTACCCACTCTTTTCGTTGCCATCCGGCTTACTCAGGACGTTGTCCCTCCCATTTGAGCTGTTGCACAGTCCAATAATGCTTTGACTCATCCACCCTAGTTTAGCCGGCCCTACCTCCCTCCCCCTGGATTGTTCCGTTATGGACACTTGCCCCACGACTCAATCATGCCTCCCTACGGCCTAAATGCGCTCCCCCCAGCGTTGATTCACACATCCCTATTACGCCCAGCTATACACAAACCCTTTGTGGCTTTGAACGTCCCAAACTCACCTCCTCTTGTTGTCTTCTTGCTCCTCACTACCCTCGCTTATTTCTCCCCTTCCCTTCACCATTACACCTAGACCTAATTCCACACCACCACTTCTCCTCGCGTATTCAATACTTACGTGGATGATTCTCGTCCTTTTCCCACTGTCGCTCGTCTCTTCATCTATGAGTCTTGCTGTCGTGTCCATCCCTCCACTTCTCAACTCTGCCCTATGACTGCCCGACCCACGGTATTATGATAACACTATCCGGTTCCTAAATTTCATTCTTTGTCGCAGCACCATTACCTCTTCGCATTCCTTCAATCTCACGCCGTACTCGTGCTTTCTTCACGGCTCTTAGGGGCCTTTGCCTGGCTCTACGCGACCTTCACTGAGCTTTAGTTTTTCCAATTGGGTTGTAGTCTAACTTTAAGTAGTATATTATAAATCAATAAATATTTCCAATTATTTCTTTATTTTATTTTAATACTACATTTATTCCGAAGAGGACGTTATTCGTCCTCAACCCACCCAGCCTCTAGAGCCTCAACCTTATCCCCATCTTCAGGATCTGAATTATTGTCCTCCACCTCGCTTTCCTTATCCCCTAAAATCTCCAACTCTATATATGCTGTGGCTTCCTTATCCTCAAGTGGGGCGCGAGACTCCTGATCCTGAACAAACCCACTATCCCGCAGCATCCTCTTGATGCGCTTTTTTGTGTCTTCCACGAGTTTCCTTCTCACCTCTGGGGGCAGCCCTTGCCAGGTTGCACGCTGTCGGAGATAAACATCTAAATTTTCTCGGTGAGTACGATAACCCCCTAGAACATCTTATTTGGACCTTCAAAGATTATAACTAACTCTGTGCTGTCAGAGCTGAGAAATCTGGGGGCTGAACAAATGATCCGGAACTCCAAGCCTCAAGGCATGATACATACAGGCCGTTGTAAGGCATATTAGGACGTCGTTAGTATGATTAAGAAATGTTTTATCGGTCCTCCCATGCAATCTCCTACCCTGGTACCACTTATAAAATAATA
Organism: Tuber calosporum; assembly: GCA_003316355.1. NCBI lineage: Eukaryota > Fungi > Ascomycota > Pezizomycetes > Pezizales > Tuberaceae > Tuber > Tuber calosporum. The sequence goes on along the minus strand of QFET01025414.1, from coordinate 25,499 downwards.
GATTTGCTATCTACGGCGCAGCCAACCGGAAACCAGATTCCTGCCTTGGTAAGCCTTTTCGCGTCTCATTGGGGACGATCTGCGTACTACTGACCTCTTGTTTACTAGGATAGCATGTGAACCGGTCATTTTCCATCAAATAGGTAACCCGCGCCTTTATTTCGGTCCGTGTTTTATGCGCGAAGTCATAAAGGTCCTCAACGGTGTTTTTGGACTCTGAAACTAAGTGTGACCTGGCACTGGACTGCCACGATTTCAACTAAACGTATTGAATTAGCCGTTCACCGTCCCAAAGGGGATGTTCAGGGATATTCAAAAGACTTACAAAAGTCATTGCTGACTTCCCGATCTCCCTGTCTCTCCAACCCAACTTGGTAGTTGCCTTTACCTAATAGTTTTTGAAAAGCGTATTGGTTTCGGCAGGGTTTACGAAGGGATTAACAAACCATGTGTGGTACCGTACTATATTAGCTGCGTTCTCAAAGATTATCCTCTCCTCCCCATGCAAGGTATTGCTTTTTGATGATACGGTTACCGGGACTGCAATATCAGACGCCGGAAAGTCCAGATTAGCCATATGATGCTCCGAATGGGACGGCACTATTCCTTCTCCTACAGCATCAAAGGGTGAAAGGTGTGACGAATCTACTCTGAGATGGCCTGAATGCAATTGTGCTGCCTGCTGCTGTGACGAAAGCCCTTGTGAAGGGCCATTCAGAGCCGGTGATGGGAAGTCCTCAGTGCTCTTCCTTATTAGCATGCAATTTTAAAAGTTATCGGATTCACTCACAGATCTCAACTGGCTCTTTATCCTCCGTGGCTTTTGCTCCACCAGTGGTTCTTCTGGACGTTTTTCGAGCCCTCTGGGACGAATGGGAACATCATCCTCGTCAACTTCCATAAGCTCCTCTTCCTCAACAAAAGAATTAACAGCTCGTTGTCTATCCCGTGATGGCGTGCCACTCTCTACAAAGGATACAGAAGATCTCGGTGATGATGGCTGAGCTCGGGGGACTACTGGTACCGTAGTCAAGTGTTATATAAAAAGTTTCGTGTAAGCTCATTTTGGCCTCTGAACAGAAGAACTCACCTCTGCTTGTATTTCCCGTCATAATTTTGTGTATATAAAATATTTAGAGTGCGTGGAGGAATTGGGTTGATACGTGAAAGGTCTCCAAGTGATGAATGAACTCACAGCGTCCCCGGGGGATGAAGGAGCTATATGCTAGAACACAGATTTGGCTTGGGCCTAAGGTCCGTGTAAATCATTGGCATGGACCCAGTCCACGCTATAGCCTTTTGACCGCCGAACGTCTCACTTACTACGTGAACGGATGGCTCCAGGCCGGATAGAGACTATCTATTCGGGATTGCTGGGAAAGGATTTTATATGCCTAGTCACTTGGTTGAACGAGCATAACTTCTGATTTCCAAAAGATTAGATTATACATACTAGGACGAGATCAAGAAGAAAGAGGACGTTTAGCATTTCAGAAAACCTTTATATCTCACCGGCTAAATTCCAAAAAAAAAACTATTAAGAACACTAAAACTAGGACTGCAGGATAGGATCTAGAAAAGCTGTAAAACAGCGTAGACAGGATAAAGAAAATGATTCGCAGATAGAAGCAAAAAAGCAAATAAAGATAAGAAAGCCCCATGAAACCAATGAAAACACATATGAAGGCTCCAATAAGACGTAGCCCGGCACAAACAAACAAGCTCTAGAAAACCGTCGCCAAATGGATGCAAGTTAGAGCAAAAGTAGGAAAGTCCATGAAACAAAAAACACTCCAAGGCCCAAAGAAGACGTACCCTGGCAGAAACAAATAAGCTCCAGAAAACAAGCGCCGAAGAGATACAGGTTGGAGCGGGAGTAAAAAGGTTCATAGAACAAATGAACCGCGATCCGAAGGTCCAAAGAAGACGCAGCCAGGTACAAATTAGCCTTGGAGACCCCCCAAGTAGCCGATAGAATTGAAAACAAAACCAAAGAAACCAAGTAAAACAAAGAAACCCAACCGAAAACACAAGAAGACCCAGCGCGTCCTAATTACCCCCATCCCCGTCTCCATCTCCATCGCCATCGCCATCGTCACCCACAGGTGGTGCCTCGCACCCGGGAGGTAGAACGCCTGGAGGTACAGCCACATTTGAGACATCTTGTCCAGCGTAAAGGTTCATATAACCTGCTCCTTGCTTAACACGAGCGCGAGAAATGAGTTCCCGGTAGTGCCCCTGGAACCTAATGATCTTGCAATCATTGCTCAAAATCCTCTTCTGCCAGCCAGCATGAGACCTGGAAAAGGCCTTTCAGCGCTTTGCGCGGCACCCAACGTCCTCCTCAACATCAGAGTCGGAATCAGGCTCTGTGTAGAACTCAGCTACGTCGAATTGGCCAGGGTCGAGATAGCGCCGATTGCCCCCCCCAAGAGCGGTATTGGGACGAATGGCATCGCCTCTGTCGGCAGGAACAGCAGGATCACAGTGTAGGAAGCAAGCAACTGTGAGGGTGGTGCAACGGGAGAGACGAAGCCAGGCATTAACTGGATCGTCATCGATCAATTCGATTTGGTCGGCAGCATCGGGGGTGACATTCATCCCTTGAATGTCGCGAAGAATCCCAATAAACTGTCGAGGTTGCTCCTGATTATACAGGTACCGACAGGCAGCTTCGCCGAGCTCCTGCAAAGTGTAGTACCGGAAGATCGCCAGCTAAGTCTTGTTTGGCGTATTGCTACCGTGCACAACCCAGGGCAGCTGGCGAGCCTACCCAACAACGGCACCTGACATCTCAATGAATATTATGCGCACCGGTCTCTCTTCGTGAAGAGTTCCTTGAGGACGAGCAACGTCCCTTCCACCCCCCAATCCGGCACCTGAAGCACCGCCGGCGCCCTCATCCTTATCGGCGTGCTCATCATCGGAATTGAGTTTGACATTCCACCGAGACTCGGCTGCCTTCTTCAGCACGTCAATGATGAGGGTATCCAGGGCGACGTGGAATACCAGATATGGGCCGTTCTCTGGTGAATTGAATTTGGCTTGCAAGCCTTAGAGGGTAGTGTGGGCAACGACCTGAGTTCTGAGTTGACCCCAGAGGATATCGCCGGCCTGTCTATGGCTGGTGATACCCTTCTCCTGGACTTTCCCCAGAATGAACGTCCGAAGGGCACGGTATCGCCTCCCAGCGACAGTACCTCCAGTATCATTGAGATTGAGCTTAGTACGGAACTCGGCAGTAGTAGGACATGGCATGCTAGCAACCAATCAGATTCTCTGTAAAAAGGAGTAAATGAGACGCACAGAGGACTAACTTTAATTAAGAAAGGATTTTCTTGGTGTGCAGAAGAGGACGGATAATTGCATGAGATCTAGCGAATAGTCATCAGTAATTAATCTATCTTGGGAAAGGTCCTGATAAGACGCGCAGGGGACTAACTTTAAGAAGATTCGCAGCCGAAAATGAGGAGCCACTAATCTATCTCGAAAGTAGTGATTAGTTATTGTTTCCCATTAAGAAAAGCCGGAGAGTAGCCCATACAAGCCGTGAACAGGATCAACAAGGCCTTCACCCGTCCCCAAGGAATGGGTGAAGCCCAGGCTTCAAACGTTTCTGTTTGTTTGTTCTTGGGGGATGAGGAAGGAAAGGAAAGAGCCAAGGGAGATGAATCGGGTAATAAACTTAACTTTATGGGGTCGAAAACAGTTGTTTCTACCGTGACTAGATTTTTCGCGGAGACGCGCAAGGGTTTAAAAAAGATGCACAGGATGACAAAGCTACACTAGAAAAGCTACCGGAAGAAGTGACTGAGGGCTTCAACAGTAAGTGATTCTACGCACAGCGATCAGTATACGGTAGCTAAAGAAAGGCCTGAGAACGGCTCATTCTAGACATTAGTAACGATGTATGAGCCTTACCGTAGGTTGAGGTGAAGTGTGAGTGAGACTTTATGATCGCGCAAAAGAATTACCGTACCGGCAGTATAAGATGTTGTTGTAATGACAAAAGTCGCTGTTTGAGGCACGAAAAGGACGTTTAGAGGCTGCTAGAGGATTTGGTGAATGAAGAAGAAGAAAGAGACAGGGTAGGGTAGAGCGGGTCTATATAACAAGGAAGAATGTACTATTCAAGGTGTTTGTCGCTATATCAAGAGTTCTAGTGATTCTGACAAGTTTGAACGAGACCGTTGAATGTCACATCTTGAATGTTGAATGTTCTTCTGAGCCTGTACAAAATAGTACAGGCGTACGGTTATAATAAGGTTACAAAGTACGCTTGTACACTTGAAAGGTAAGTCAAACAAACATGAATAAGCTTTTCAAGAGAGGATTGAGGTACGGCAATGTGATTGGTGGGCTGGGGACTACCCCTGCTGTCTTTGTATAGGTTCAGATAAGGGAAATTCACGTATAGGTACTTGACATGATGTTTAGCATTTTCAAAGTCTGCAATGAGCCGAACAACGTTCAGGATCTCAAAGATATATTCTATTTGTTTGTGCAACGATAAATATAGAAAATCAAGGGGAGATGTTCTCTGGATAAAAGGCCCTGGGCCTAGTTCGGGTAAGGTTGTGGGGAGGGAGTTTAGGGCCGAAGAACGGACACGATCTGGGCCCTCATTACAATTTTGCTCTGGGGTAGGTGAGAAAAAACACAGCTGCGCTCACAGGCCATACCGTGTATCTGGATAGTTTTCGATTTTTTTTTCTCCGCCTGCCATATCTCTAACTCTAAGATCTAGTGTGACGAGGTTCGTTCCATTGGTACCTTCTCGCATACCATCTATATCTAAAGCGCAGCTCCGGTCAAGAAACTAGCTATCCGATTGTCACACGTGTTTAAGTACAAGGTCAGACCAGTCCTGAAAGTAAGTTTGGTTTTTTCGCGTCTTCGTTGTGCTCTTTCCCGTTAAAACTAATTTCTTACAGAATGGTACAAGAGTCCCAATGCCCGTTCTGCAGGAAAAAATACAAGTCCAGTACATGGTATAGAAACCATATAGAAACCGCACATTTTGACTTTGTACAATCTCGGTGAACACTCAAACAGCCCATTTGCGACGAAGAATGTCCAACTCAGATCACGCTACCAGAAGACTCTGACCAACCTTTCGATCCGATCGGTAACGTATTCCCAGAAATTGAACTGAATATAGACGAAAATGAGCACGACAGTGACACAAACACCGGCCATTCGGACGTGGAAAGCGACAATTGTTCTGATACTGAGAGAAGGGCACCATCGGTTGGATTACCCATACCGACGAAACACCCCACTGCGGGGAGATCTATATGGGACGTTGTACAGCGCGAAAATTGTGAAAACGAGATGTGGCTACCATTCAGAACCAAGTCTGACTTTGAGCTTGCGCTCTGGTTTATTGAAGCGAAGGTACCAAAGGATCACATCAACAGATATTTCAAGATGAACTTGGGGCCCGAAGTCTGTAATATTAAATCTAGCTATCGGCTCCTTGAGGCTATTGATGAGATGGAATCAGGTATGGGGATGAAGAGCTGGAAAGAGGGGTTTGTATCGTTTAGCGAAGCTGTACGTAAATCTACCCTCAAAACGTCCAATATTGACCGTATATAGGATATACCCGACAGGGAAGAACCCGATAAAGCTTCCGCGACACAGAAATTGTTTTTCCGCAATCCTATTGATTGTGCTAGATATCTACTTAGTCAAAGATGTTTTGCACAAGATTTAGTTTACGCCCCGGTCAAGGAAGAAATAGTGAAGAGGCACTACAGCAAGTTTATTATGAAATGCACACGGCGGATTAGTGGTGGGTGTTAGGCACATGTGTATGAGGCACTGAATTCAGCAATGCATTCATACGAAAAATGCGTTGAAAAACTATTCATACCCCTCCGGCCCCGTTGTTGGGCCCGCAAGTCACCTGCGGCACCTACGGCAAAAACGTCCCCTCACCAAAAAGTCATAAATTGGCACCCCACTCATAACGCCATATACGTCTTCGCCGTCCGCCCGACCTGATGCTGTTGGCAGGGTATATGCAGAGGGAGAGTCGGCCGTGCCAATGCAACTGGAATCAAGCGCATCGTACCAGTGTCCGCAGAGTTATGACCATACCCGTACAGCCTTCACTGAGGGTGGTCAAAGGTGATGGGATGCTCCGAACGAAATTGAGAATATATTAAGTGGGTTCCAGGGAAACACTGAGTACACACTTAGACCCTGATTGCAAGCCTAGAAAGGTCCACAGACCTATCGGAACAAGTCGCTAAGGAGGGGCGGCGCCAAAACGATATGGTATTGTCCCGATCGTGAGTTCCAGTCATCCTGAAAGCCGTCTGCAAGCTACCGGAAGTATCGGGAGGAAGCAGATTGGTCGACAAGCATGCTGGCCACTTGGTGTTCTAAGAAACCATTGGTAGATTCCATCATGGACTGCTTGGTTTAAACGGCAGAAAGAAGGAACAGCGTCTCAGACTGATAAGGGTACAACACCCTCAGAGAAAGCTGAGCTCTGATATGTCCTTAAGCCGTGGGGGGAATCATATTCTCAGGGTCAAATTGCCTTCGCACTTGGGTCATCAAGGATAGGTTGTGAGAGATAGTACATAGTTGTATAGAAATTAGTTGTAGTCCGCGAACACTCAGACACGGGATATAAATATCAAAGTGCCTCCCGAGCTTTAGCCATCATCAAGCAACGGAGAAGAGATCTTATCAATATCAATATCATAAGTTAACCCAAAAATCTTTACCTACGAGCCTTCCTAGACAAATCTCCGTTTACGAAGAAAGATTATAGCCTAGTTCGATTCGCTTGCCCTTAGAATCGACTACCTTAACAGTATATTGATATTTCTCCTTGTCACCAAGGCTCTATACATGACTACTGGACACCTCCAAGTCATACCTCAGGAATCACATAAGCTCATAGCTGATTCCACACTCCTTGACGAGCTACTGCTCGAACCACGTCCTTTAAAATACACCTCCTCATTCGAAGAAATACTTGAAAACTCCCTCTTGGCGATTCAATTCTACATACCTCAGGAGCCCTCCTGGTTCACCGATCCCCTTTTGATCCCTACCAAATCAGATTTCCAAGAAATCTACCAACATTTCTACGGTCCCACCTTCCTGTGGAAGCCGTTTCAAGACTACGATACTGAAGAAGAAAGAACCTCCAGTTCTTTCAGCTTTACCTCCTCCTCCTTCACCCAATCTCTTTGGAAATTAGGAAAACATCCTGAGTCCCAATAGTACGAGATGGCACGACAATTGACGGTCGATACGGACCAAGCCTTGTCCGACATAGAAGAAGTATCTCTGGTTGGAAGCGACCATGTACCTGGACACTCCAGGTCACGTTTGGTACTCCACCACCTGTCACAGCCAAGTGGAGTCAGAAAGTCAGCCCCAGGAACTCGATCAAGCACTCCCTGTCTCCCTGACGCCAGAAATCCAGCTATGGATAGATTAGGAGAACGCATAGGCCGGGTAATGAGCTACTTCGACCATACCCTCCAGGAATCAGTTGATATGCAACACCTGGCCTACCGTGAACTATCTGGTCAAGCTCAGGATCAGGCAAACCAACTCCAGCACCATGCTCAGCGGATAAGCCGTGGTGAGCAAATCATTGGCGAGGAGTTGAAATAAGTCAATTCGGGACTTGAAATGTTAGCAACCGAAACTGCCACACTTCAAGATGCAACCACCAAATGGCCTGAGGCAAAGTTGCGCGCGCAGGAAGATCGGGCTGCACACCACGAAGCGGTAAGTACCCAACTTCATGCTAACATTAGGACAACAGGACAAGAGTCACTGGATCGAGACCGCCAGCTAGAACAGGCGTTGGCGCGGCAAAAAGCCGAACTCCTTCAAAGACAAGTGGCCGCACAAAAAGAACATGAACGGACCAGAGAGGAGTAACGAGGACTTCACCAGCGCCTGGAACAGGAGCGGGTGGAAAGGGAAGCCTATATGGTCAGGCAGAACGCCGCATCCGAGCAACTAAATCGAATGTTGACTCGGATGAATGAAACTTTGGTGGAACTACAAGTTTCGAGGGACCCATCAAGCCTATGGGAAACAGTGGCACCACAGCCAGTGGAAAATCCGGGTATGGAAAGGCGAACCACAGCAGATGGCGGAGAAGAGTTCCGGTTCATTCCCAGTAGAGACAAGGGAAAAGCCGTGGATGGAGGTGACAGATGTGGAAATGGCAGAAAGGAACTACCCCTGCCTCCTCCAGCGAATGCACCCAACCCAGGAGACGATGACCCAGGGTCTAAGAACGGAGGTGGCCCCTCACGACAAGGGGGTGAGATATCACGTAGACCCTTACCTGGCCGAAAGTTTGAATCTGAAGCAGATGCATGAGTGGACCGACTGGGGCAAGCATTATCCAGGACTAACCGTCGACAAGCGGATCCACCATTCAAGTTTTTGAATAAGCCTACTCAGGATGTGCGAGTATGGTTATTAAATTGGGAGGACTACTTTGGGAGAAACTCATGGCAATGGGAAAACTATGAAGAACGAATCAAGTATGCATTAGGAAGAATGGAAGGAACCGAGGTAGCCCCATTCTAGATAACCTATCGGAAGAAAATAACTGGGGACCTCGGATTCCCAAGACATGTGGGTTATGACATCAGGATCACTTTCCGAGCCGAAGTTACAGAACGATTCTCGGTACTACACAAGGCGCAAAAAGCCTTAGCCGAGATGGAGAAGGTTAGGTATACAGGGGACATAGAGAAGTATCTCCTTACCATGGAAAACCACAACATCGAGGCAGAAGTTTCCGGCATCGCTTGGAGAAAGATAATTCTGCAGCAACTTCCTATCGAGGCCATACGTACGGTATCATATGAAAATCATGACTTGGATAGCGAATGGATCAAGGCAGTCCGCTGGGTCACGAAAGCAGAAGAATCGTTCAAGGAACAACAATGGCTTTTCCGGAAAAACGACTAGGCAAAAAGTGACTTCCCGAAAAGAAAGCGAGAGGAGGACGCTAAATCTAGCAAGACCACTGCTGGAAACAAGAAACAAAAAACCTATACGGCAGCTGAAAAAGCTGCCTACAAATTGAAAAAACAAGCGGAGAAAGGGAAAATAGCCCCCGCTGAAGGAAAGGTTGAGCATACAAATTGGGTTGAAGCTCATAAAGGAATTCCTAAGGACAAAATTTAAGAATGAAAGAAAGCCAACCAATGCACTCATTGCACGTTGGCCAACCATACTTTGAAGTTCTTTAGGAAACAGGCCCAAGTATCGGTTATAGGGCAGAAACAGGGAAATTTGAAACCCCAATATCGACGACCCGGACATGGATGAAACCTAATAAAAGGTTCCCAGGCACCGGCAGCGACGGCGACTGGGTACTCGGTTATGGACCCCTTACCGAAACCGAAATCAACAAGGGGGCTCGACATCTGCAAGGTCCTACTAGCAGGTATTCCGCGCTTCTCCGCGGGAAACTCAAAATGAAAGCGAGAATCACGAAAAGCGATCCAGACCTACGGGAGTATCGCAGACCTAAGAATGACAGGCGAGCAAGAAGCCATTAACTTGGACAGCGGCTCGTGGTAGTCCGAGACTAACTGTGGGAACCTGAAACTCAAAAAGAAGAAAGCGGAGCGCCACATTTGATGTATATCGGACCTCAGTACGGAAGACGGTCAACTAAACCCGCATCCTTAGAAAGCCCTAAATCCTTACAAGAGATCCAAGGAAGAGCGGACAGACCAGTGCTGACTAGGGACTTCTTAAGAATGACAAGGGGAAATCAGTCTAGCCTGGATCATGAGAAGCCTTCCAGGAACGAAATATATTACAGGTCGGCTGGACATCGGAATAGTTCAAGAAACGGAACAGGATTCCGGACATCAAGAAAAATAAAGTGGAGGAGAATGAGTAACTACGGCTACCGAATCCACACTCTGAATGTAGCGGGGTAAATCCGTCCCGAACCTGGACTCCGGCTTTGTGGACAGGATAAGCACGATAGACTCATGCAGTAAAACCAAGCGATACATGAAGAATCCCTGGAGCCCAAATACGCGGATATAGTCGAAACGATACGAGTGCGGCTCCAGTGAGGACAAAAGCGTGGCCTGAGAAGGGTAAATGGTAAGTGTATGGGAACCCTTCGGCAAGGGGTAAAGACCGCTAGTAGTGGGCTGCCCAGTACACCAAAGACAGAGATTTTAGTTTGTCTGAGGAGGCTTAAATAGCCGAAACTGTGCGGGCATGGTAACAAACACCCTAAGTTACCACAACAACAAAAATGTCATACAAAAGACCTGCACAAGCCCCTAGTGGACCTAATAAAAGAAATAAAACTGAAGCACCTACCCTGCCTTATTATTCATGCCCAGAAGGCAGGGCAACCATCGAAGCAAATGAAGAACGGATCCCGATCCATATTTTATTAGGCTCCGGGTCTAACATATTCCTAATTAACCAAGAACTGGTTAATAAACATCGCTTACCATACCACACCCGCACAAATAGCTTGGACATTTACACCTTTAAAGGAACCACAGCAGCAAATGGGGGAAAACACTACACACATCCTATTCTCTTAGAGATCGGAAGCAATGCACACCGATGTCACATTTCTTGCGAAATTGCCAATGCTGGCAAATATGACCTTATCATCCTATTTGGATGGTTGCATACAGAACATCCCATAAGGCACATTGAGGATGCGCAAAAATGGACATTTAAAGACGAGAAATCCCAAAGTCATTTTAATGATGAAGGCATAGACTTGAAATTTGAATGGGACGAGACTGTGGCATACGACCCTGAAGCATGAAACATTGGAAGAATCGAAATAGCACCCTCTCCAGAGTCCAAAGAGATTCTGCAACTACCTCAGGAATACCATGAATTCAAAAGGGTTTTTGCACCAGAAATGGCTCAGAAACTAGCCGGAAGATGAACGTTTGACCATGCCATTGACTTGATACCCGGCGCGGTACCGCCATGGGGCCCGATATATCCTATGTCAGCCCACCAGCTGGATTTGCTTAGCAAATACCTGCAGAAAATGCAGGATCTAGTGAGAATCGTAGAAAGCAAATCTCCTGCTGGGGCTCCAATCTTTTTTGTCCCTAAACCTGATGGTTCAATGAGGCTATGTGTGGACTACCGGCAGTTGAATACGCTAATGGTAGCCAACAAATATCCGCTACCCCTAATGAGCGAGCTCCGCGACCGCGTGGCAGGCGCTCAAATATTCACTAAGCTTGACTTAAAAAGATGGGTATCATCTCCTAAGAATAAAGGAAGGAGATGAGTGGAAAACAGCTTTCCGTACCCGATACGGCCCCTTGGAATACAAAGTAATGCCATTCGGACTGGTAAACGCGCCAGCCACATTCCAGGCCATGATGAACAAAATTCTTCGCAAATTTTTTAGATCATGGAGTGGTGGTCTACCTAGACGACATCCTAATTTACTCCAAGACAGAGAAAGAACACGTTGACTTGGTCAAAAAGGTACTCTCTCGCTTGGAGGAATATGATCTAGCGGTATCAACCACCAAGTCAGTTTTTCATGTCGACACTGTGGAATTCCTAGGGTATATTGTGGCAATTGATGGAGTCACCATGAGTGAAAGAAAGGTCGAAAGCATAAAAAATTGGAAAGCACCAAGGTCGGTCAAGGAGGTGCAAATATTCATTGGCTTCGCCAATTTTTACCGACGTTTCATTAAGGATTTCTCAAAAATCTGCAAACCAATAACCGAAATGTTGAAGGGCGACTCCAGAAAATTCAGCTGGGGGCCAGAACAAGATGCGGCATTTGAAGAACTTAAGAAAACATTCATCTTTGCCCCTATACTCTATCATTTCTACCCTGACAGAGAAACAATTGTGGAAACAGATGCTAGCGATTTTGCGCTAGGATGTGTCCTGTCACAGTTTAAAGACAAAAAGCTACATCTGGTGGCTTTCCACTCACGGAAGCTGAGCCCAGCAGAGCGAAATTATGAGATCCATGATAAGGAACTACTGGCGATTCTGGAAGCATTTAAAGAATGGAAACAGTACCTGGTCGGTACAGAAAAACCAGTGACTGTGTACACTGATCACCAGAATCTACAGAACTTCCTTACAACTAAGGTATGGAACCCACGGCAGATACGATGGGCTCAGCAACTAGCGAACTACAATTTCAAGATTGTCTACCGACTGGGAAAACGAGGCGGAAAGCCTGATGCACTAAGCCGACGGCCAGAGTACTGTCCGGAGAAGGGAGCTGCGCATAGCAAGCAGTCAATACTCAAGCCCTCTCACTTCCAAATCACACTGGTTCACTTAAATCCACCAGAAAGGGAGGAAAGGATAATTGGCACAAAGTCGAATGATTTCTTGCGAATAAAATTGCTGTCGCCAAAAGCACGAATGCCTACAAAAGGGTCCAAACTAACAGCCGGACACGACCTGTACGCACAAGAGGACTTTATAATTCCGGCCAAAGGGCAAAGGTTGGTGGAAACGGGAATTTCCGTTGAATTACCAATTGGAATATACGCCCGGTTCGCACCACGCAGTGGAATGGACGCCATATTTGGGATCAGTATTGGCGGAGGAGTACTCGACGCTGATTACACCGGAGAAGTCAAGTTTATCATAATGAACCATGGAAACCAAGATTGCCAGTTTCGCAAAGGGGACCGAATGGCACAAATGATCATTGAGAACATACACATGGCGGATGCGATGGAAGTGTACAGACTAGCACATACTATGAGGGGCAAAGGCAGATTCTGAAGCACAGATCTTTCACCCAGACGATCACCGGCAACAAAAACCCAGGTAGTGGTTGCATACTTGGATACAGACCAGGTCGAAAATGAGTTTCTTGATAAAACAGACCATCAAGCAAGACAAGGCAAAGGGATACTCCTAATGTCTAATGCTATAATGTCCAAGGTTGATATTAGGAAATATGACCAGACATTATTAAATACCATCAAAGAGGCAGGCCAGAACAATCAAGACTGGCAGGAACGCAAGCAAGAATTGGAAATGTTAACCGATGAGGGCTAACTATTACCAAATCACTGGGCAGTAACTGAAGGACTGATATACTATAAGAATCGCTTATACATTCCAGACAACGAACAGCTGCAGACAACTATAGCCAAAGGTTGCCACGACTCCAAAGTAGCTGGCCACTTTGGACAGGAGAAGACTCTGGAAATTATTACGAGAGACTTTTATTGGAAAGGGCTGACAGCATGGATAAATGACTACGTACGGTCATGCGATGAATGCCAACATAATAAATCCTCACGACATGCTCGGTTCGGTCTACTGCATTTTCTAGAAGTCCCGTTCGCAGCCTGGTCATCGATATCGACCGACTTCATCACACAATTACCAGAATCACAAGGAAGAACACAAATTATGGTAGTCGTGGATCGGTTTACAAAGATGGCGTATTTCATAAGTATGGAAAGTAATGCAACTGCAAAGGAAGTTGCAAACACATTCTTGCGGGAAGTCTCGTAGCTACATGGTCTTCCAGGAGAAATCATATCTGACATGGATGCAAAATTCTCGGGGGAATTCTGGGAATCCCTATGCAAAAGCCTGGGAATAAAACGAAAGATGTCAATAGCGTACGACCCCCAAACTGACGGACAAACAGAAAGGACCAACCTAGTGCTGGAAGGCTACCTTAGGAACTTTGTCAATTATGATCAAACGGACTGGTACCAATTGCTCCCACTGGCCGAGCATGCATACAACAATTCGGTAACAAATGCTGATGGCATGTCACCCTTCTACGCAAACTATGGATTCCACCCACAAACGGAATGGATGAAGGAAAGGGAAGCACAAAACCCAGGCACCCAGCTATATGCACACTGGATGCAAACAATACACCAACAGGCCAGAGAGGCGTTGGAACAAATACGGGACAATATGAGCAAATATTACAACCGTAAAGCTAAGCAGCAACCAGACATCAAGGTTGGAGATCTGGTTATGTTAAATGCAAAAAACATACGTACCAAGCGTCCCACGAAGAAGCTTAGCCCAAAGCTGTATGGCCCCTTTATGGTATTGGAAAAAAGGGGAGAACGTGCCTATAAACTCGAAATATCACCAAGATTGAAAATCCACCCGATATTTTTTATATCACTGTTGGAACCCTATCGAACATCGAATCGACCAGCAATGGAACAGCCTCCCCGCGAGCCAGAAGAAATCGATTCAGATTTTGAATGGGAAATCGAAAGAATCGTGAAGAGTGAAATAATCTCTTATACCCGGCGCGTGGGAGGCCGGAACTGACAGATGCGTGAGTTACGGTATTTTGTTAAGTGGACTGGGTGTTCTGAAGATGAAAATACTTGGGAACCACCTGACCACTTAGAGCATGCACAGGAGTTGGTGGAGGCATTTCATAGGGAGAATCTGGATATGCCAAAGCAGGCAGATATTTAATGACAAGGAAAAGGTTTTACTAGCGTGGACAAGCAAACGCGTTAGGTTTTTTACCCTACCAAGTCGAATTCAAAAAGTGGGAGTTTATTTTTTAATTTTGTAATTTTGTTGTTTTATTTTTGGATAAAAAGGAAAAGCGAAAAGAGGGTAACACTTACAAGAGCGATTCGAGACGAATCTTTGGAGGAGGGAGCTCATGTTAGGCACATGTGTATGAGGCACTGAATTCAGCCCTGCATTCATACGAAAAATGCGTTGAAAACCTATTCATACCCCTCCGGCCCCGTTGTTTGGCCCGCAGGTCACCTGCGGCACCTACGGCAAAAACGTCCCCTCACAAAATAGTCATAAATTGGCACCCCACTCATAACGCCATATATGTTGTCGCCATACGTCCGACCGGATGCTGTTGGCATGGTATATGAAGAGGGAGACTCGGCCGTGCCAATGCAACTGGAATCAAGTGCATCGGACCTGTGTCCGCAGAGTTATGACCATTCCTGTACAACCTTCGCTGGGGGTGGTCAAAGGTGATGGGACGCTCCGAACGAAATTGAGAATATGTTAAGTGGGTTCCAGGGAAACACTGAGAACACACTTAGACCCTGATTGCAAGCCTAGAAAGGTCCACAGACCTATTGGAACATGTCGATAAGGAGGGGCGGAGCCAAAACGATATGGTATTGGACCGATCGTGAGTTCCAGTCATCCTGAAAGCCGTCTGCAAGCTACCGGAAGTATCGGGAGGAAGCAGATTGGTCGACAACCATGCTGGCCACTTGGTGTTCTAAGAAACCATTGGTAGATCCCATGATGGACTGCTTGGTTTAACCGGCAGAAAGAAGGAACAGCGTCTCAGACTGATAAGGGTACAACACCCTCTGAGAAAGCTGAGCTCTGATGTGTCCATAAGCCATGGGGGGAATCATATTCTCAGGGTCAAATTGCCTTCGCACTTGGGTCATCAAGGATAGGTTGTGAGAGATAGTACATAGTTGTTTAGAAATTAGTTGTAGTCCGCGAACACTCAGACGCGGGATATAAATATCGAAGTGCCTCCCGAGCTTTAACCATCATCAAGCAACGGAGAAGAGATCTTATCAATATCATAAGTTTACCCAAAAATCTTTACCTACGAGCCTTCCTAGACAAATCTCCGTTAACGAAGAAAGATTAAAGCCTAGTTTGATTCACTTGCCCTTAGAATCGACTACCCTTAACAGTGGGAAACACAGGTAGGTTCAAATGCGACGTTCCACGGTGCATCCACACTGCGTGTCAGAACCTAAAATTAACAGACAACAAAGGATACATTGCCTGATGGAGCAAAGCTTGTACCGATTATATGTGCCTCAGATGTTACCTTTTTAACGAATTTTTCGTGAGATAAGAAAGCCTGGCCAATCTATATGACAATTGGGAATATCCTATCGAAAACGCGGAATAAGGCCTCGAAACATGCGACCGTCCTTTTGGTGCTTTTGCCCCTCCCCCCGAAGATGCGGGGAGTAGCAGCACAAGATGCATGGCAAAGGCAGGTCAACAATGAGATTCTTTGTGATTTGATAGAAGCGATATTTGCGCCAATGGTTGCGTTGGGAAACGCCGGAATTGAGGTTGAATGTGCCAATGGAAAGGTCAGATTACGTTTTCCACATCTCGTGGCTTGGATTGCAGATCACTAGGAAAACGTCACATTGCACGGTATTCAACAGAATCAGTGTGCTGTCTGTGAGGTACGACCGGAACAATTAGGGTCCCATTTGAGACGCCCCGCGGCAAACGAGATTATAGAAAATACGAAAATCTCTTCAACCGGTACTGTGATAACGACTAGCAATCAGGGCAAATACTCAAAAATCATGGGTTCAAATTGCTGTCAAGCGCCTTTTGGGGTCTTCCGAACGTTCAACAGTACGACTTGCCCAAACCCGATATTCTTCACGTTGTTTACCTCAGAATATTCAAAGCACACCTTATGAAATGAGGAATTGGATTTCTAAAGAGGTTCAAGCGGTTACAAACATTCGCTGCGATCTGGAAGAGTTTGGCTGGTTATCCTGGTTATTCTGCGCTGAACAAAGAATACACTCGGATCTAGTAGTGGACCGGAAAAGAGATGAGGAATCTGGTTAAAGTAATACTACCGTGTTTTGCAGCTTCGTTATGTCGTCCAAGTACCGTAGAACGTCCCGTATTTACCAAAGCTTTGGCCTGTGTCCGATCGATTGTGGACTTTACCCTAATGTTACAATATACAAGCCATACCAATGAGACGATTCAATACCTCCAACAGTTCGTAAAAGCCTTTCACGATAACAAAGATGATTTTAAGGAGTACCGAAAAGATAAGTCTACCACGAGAAAGGTGCGAGAGGTGAGTATGAGGATTAGGGGTGAGAATAGCCTAGTACTTAATCAACACCACCTTTCCGGAGCCACAGCAGCCAAAAGACATCGTATTGCGGACGAACAGCATCGCGATTTAGATGGAATTGTCGCTGATATCTACGATGATGATGTAGACTTTAACTTTGTTAAAATACACCTGCTGAGTCACTTTGAGGACCATGTACGGCGCTTTGGGAACATTCAAATGTATTCTACCGAGTCAGGGGAGTCAAATCACAAAACAATTATCAAAGAGGGTTATCGGCAGTCAAAAAAAAACGATGCGAGCCATCAAATCCTGAGAAAATATGCCAGGCTTGACAGCTTCAAAATTCATGAAATGAATATTGAAGCGAGTTTACCAAGTCCTATTGAGGACGATCAACGTGACAAGAAGCACAAGCGGAGGGTAGGATCCGTAACTAAGCAACCAATGGGTTTTACAGCAACGATCGGAACTGTTTCTCAATTCAGTCATACGTTGAAAAATCTCCCCCACCTTTTACTCGACTATTATCGACGGAAATCATCTGTAAGTCTACAGCTTGATCTGGATACGGTCAAGCAGTTTCCCGTGGAGATATGTCGGCTTTTACGCATTCCGGTTGAGAACTTTCAGGATGCACGATAGGTTACATGGAACCATCTTCGGTGTACCGGCACTCAGCTTTGGAGGTCCACGGGTCGGAGTAGAAACGATTGTGTCTGGGTGGATTCAGGTAATAAAAGTATTTATGGGCCGTTGAAAGGCTATTACCCAGCGCGCTTGGTATCAATAATGAAGGTTCAAGAGTTAACAATGGGTAATGTGGATAGACTGGTATTGGTAGATAGACTCTATGTTGAGAATTTGGGGAAGTAAAGCGACATTACAGGACTTGTTACCATCACTTTAGGGACGGCGAAAGGGCCAAAAGGGACAGCGGAAAGGGTAGTTGGCATCAAAAGGATAATGGGCATGGCGCATTTAGTACCAGAGGGTGCCGGAGTAGATAATAAACGCTGGTATGTAAATAATAGGATTGATTTAGAAACATTTAATAGAATATATTAAACAAAGTAAGATAAATACATTCGAAAGAACACAGAATGGCCCAAATGAGACGTATAATGATATTTTCTAAGCGAGCAGGGATGAGAATAAAATTGTAAAGTTTATATGGGAACGACACAGGTGGAAAGAGAGCATATTATGGTGTGAGGAACATCCCCAGAGGGATGGTGTCCATAACGGAGAAATCAGGAGGAAGGGAAAGTGCCGAGTTATGATAGGGAGCCGAGACATGCAGAGGTTTTTCCGGACTCAGACAGGGAAGAATGAGCCGTACAACGTCCAAAGTGGCGCGGCAGGAAAAGCCAAAAAAAAACGGGGTCAGTTAGGCGAGATGGATTCCGGTGTGAAGTAAGCACAGGGCTACAGATAAAAGACAGCGATGAATGACATTGGGGGTCTGGATTGAGCTGTGGGGAGGCCCCGGGAGTTTTCTGACAACGATAGAATTACGGGAGGGACTGGAAGAACAGGGGGAGCTGGCATTACCAGCCTGTTCAGGGAGATATATAGGTAATACATGAGGGAGAATTTTTTTTGCTGATGTTCAGGATGACTGACACAGCTAACTATGGGTTGATTTTGCCCTTACCTACGAGAGGTGGAGTGTGGATAACTGGTGGCGGCTGATTTGGACGGATGAGTGCTATGTCTGGTTGACAGGCACATAAAGCCATACCTGGGTCACCTGGCGCCCAGGGGAAGAGTACCAAAACGACTGCTTGGTTCCCAAATTCACCAAAAAAAACTCAGTGATGGTTTGGGGGGGTGGTTTAGGAGGGAAGAAATGTCCTCTTGTTCTTTGGAATAAGGATAACTAGGCAATATAACTTCTGAAAGCTATGTTTAGAATGTTTTTACCACAGTTCTTGCCACATTCTGGGATGCCGAAAGCTGAGAAGCTGGACAGTGCCTTTGGCCAATGGAAGATTGCGCTGCTGCCCATTGGGCAGCATATACATAGCATATGCAGGAAGGCTATGTGATTCCCAAGTTACAATGGCCGTCGTGCTCGCCCGATCTCAATCCAATTGTGCACGTTTGGCAAATTCTCAAGGATATGCTAAATAAAAGTTCCTCACATCCTACAACTCTACAAGGCATGCGGGAAGCCATTCAGGACGAGTGGCAGAAGGTATCTGAGGTTGATCTTTTGTCATTTATTGATTCTATGCCTGAAAGGATTGTAGCTGTTATAGCAGCAGGCGGAGGACATACACAGTGGTGAACTTTTTTTCTTTTCTTTTTTTTTTTTTTTCTTTTTTATATCTTT
>QFET01025411.1:0-12143 GCA_003316355.1 Tuber calosporum | reverse complement strand
AGCATTTAGGGTTGACATAGATCATCATATCAGCGCTTCTTTAAGTCATTCCATCGTGACTTTCTCCTACCAACATAGTTGCTTAATTCGGGCAGGGAAGAAGAGTAGTTATTGCATCAGCTCGAGGAGTCGGCATTACCCAGATTTCCGCCTTCGCCGACGTTTCCACCTACCAGTCCTTGGTTGCCAATGCCTACAGGGATCTTTCCACTGCGGAGAACACAAGGTTCATCATATCCACCAAGGTAGTCCATTGAGCGTGGTTGACTAGCGTCCGAAAGCGTAGACTATCCTGCAGGTTCCAGGAATGGAGTTCTTCTTGCTTCCCTGACCTTTTGCACTCCCTCCTAAACTAGTTGTTGGAAGAGGCCGCAAGTACCAACATCTGTTTGGTGATCCGAAACGCACAGACGTCAATGGGTCTTAGGCAACTTCAGACCCTCAGGCTGGTGTTTCAACGGCTCATCTGGCCCCCATGTGCATGGTCCTTCATTATGGAAAGCATTTGCAGCTGGCCCTCCCGCGATCCTACAAGCAACAGAACACTAAGACTTGGCCGACTACACTGTTACCCATGGAAACCCTGTGCATCTTACTCTAGTCGTAGGCCTGGCCGGAGCCAGTGGCGCAGTCGGGGGGCCTAGCCATCCTGGACTTTGTAGTTTAGCCGGCAAGGGAGTTGGCTCTGCCACAGCGTACGGTCGTTCAGCTTCTAAGACTATCAATGGAGTTGATAGGACCACTGGAAGTGTGGTACCCACAGTTGGTCTCTCAGGTTTTAGAGGGTGCTTCTCCTTCTAAACCCCGCCCAAACTAGGCGATCTTCTTACTGCCCCAGAAGGGAAAGGGGTTCCGCTTGCTAGATGTACTTTGACAGCCAAAGCAAATGGAGAGGCCCACGATGAACCAGGAGTTTCTCCAAGACACAAGACTTCCCTTGCAGCCAGGGGCATATGTTGATGCCAATCTACATCCGCATTACATTAGTAAAATGTGTTACAAAGCAGAGGGGCCCAGTTCGGACCAGAGGAAGGGGAGGACCTTGATCCATGATAACATCATTTTCAGAATCTGTAATGACTCCAGCTATCACTGCCCACTCGAGAGCCTCTAAATGGCTCTCGAGTGCATGCTCTGTCCTGACTTGCTAGCGGTAGTCATTCTTTACCTTTTTAACCCTATTTGTAGTCATATTTACCATGTTTACTTCAACATAGACTTACCTGTCAGTGACAAAGCATTTGAGTTGGGACTGTGCTTCCGTGAATCTTCCTCCTACTTCATGCAGAATGTCTTGCTAGAAGACTTCGTGGGTAAAACATTCTAAAGTAACCCCTTCAGGGGCAGACAAAATTACCACCGCAGTGGGATTGTCTGTGATGGATGTCCTGAGTGGCCTAGGATGAGAGTCTATCATCATTTGACATTCCTTAGGCACCTAGATGGCTACCGCGTCAATTAACGTAGGGGCTGTTTGGCAGACTGTGATTTGAAATAATAGAAATTTGAAATCACATTTTGGAGATTAGATTTAGATTAGATTTAGATTAGATTTAGGACCAACCAATTAAAACTGGTGAAAGAGGATTATGTCATGCAAAATATACTTGCATAATCTTTTTATAAGTCTACTCGTTGGACAGTTTCTAATCTGATCTAAATCAAATCTCCAAAACACATTTTAAAATTTCTCTTATTTCAAATCACGGTCTGCCAAACAGCCCCTTTGTATCTGATTCTCACCCCAACCCTAGCAAGTCTGAGAAAATATTGTAGTCCAACAGATACTCTGAAGAGGTTGGGGCACTTCGTTGTGAACGCGTAAAAGACATTTCGCCGATAATACTTTTCACCTTGAGCTACATGTTCTAGACAAGGATACAATTACTTGTAGATGTCACAAATGGGGTCTCAATGAGCAACCATTCATGGGAGAGAGTTAAGTGAAGAGCTTAATGATATATTTTAACTGGGGCACCCTGTTGAAAGTTGGCTCCTAAAGTTCAGACTGCATTAAAAGACTTAAAGCAATATTCACAGAAGGTAAAGATAAAGATGTTCAAATCAAATGATAAAATTAAATATCGTTAAGCCAGAGCTTCTCTCATTTCTAGTTCTTCTTGAGAGGATCTTTGGTTTTCAGAGTAGAGTACCGATCGTGTTTATTTATGTAGACATATAAAGGCCATCAACAACAATCCTCTCTCTGATCATTCTTGAAGTCCCTTCTCCAATAAAGGCTATAAATTTCTAACTCAGAGAGAATTATCTAGCAGAAGTTTTTGATCGCACAGATAACAAGAGTCGCATTAATCCAATAGGCTTGCAGCAACGCATTACAATCATGTCTCCAGGAGAGAAATGCCATTCCGATCGGTGTCTTCTGACTAGCCTACTATCAAGACTACATGAGACTCATTATCTATGTTAAGACTCTGTTGCCCTGCGGCAATTGTATATATACAAACATAGTAGTCAACCTGGTCATCTTGGACTATCTGCAGCTTTTCTTGTGACTACCCAGATCCCTTGGGGAGTGGTACTGCTGTCTTGCCTAAATGGTCACTCCCCATAAGAAATGGTTTGTTATCCCTCTCAGCAGTGATAAGAGGGAATGCCTTCGAAGTGCTGTAACGTCACATCCTTATGGTGTCCTCTAGGGACATTTGTTGCTTTTATGAGTAGATTTTCTCTAAAGGAACTTCCGTTCGTTCCCGACTACCAGATAGACGTCTAATGGACTCCAAAACCTCATATAGGTCTTCAGGTACCTAAGGTACCCTAGGAGCGCCATCTGGTATCAATACTAGCATCTTGCACAAGGTCGGCTATTGCTTACCTCCTCATATACCCTGCAGATACAATTCCTCTATTGAACAGTGGCGATTAAAAAGGTAATATAGGACCACCTCCAGCGGTACAGTTTTGTTATCATTTTACTAAATGTTACACTTATCCACCTATGACAGTAGTAGTTTACATACATGCTCCTAGTCGCCCAGTGGTGGCTTTTATGATTTTTTGAAATTTGTGTAACATTGATGGAGGGTAACTGGTGATCTACAATTTTTTACACGATCCCTAAGGTTGGGTAACTAACCCCCAGCATGGTCCATATTGCACCCGAAGTCCGCATAATATATATTAATCTTACAGGAGTGGATCCTGTAACCACTCTATTGGTTACCTTCGATTTTGCGACCATGATACATTTGATTACATGATCATACAAGTCTTGATAGATTACGTATCGCATACCATACTTTCTTGGGATTCTACATTTACACAGCCAAACTAGTTATCCTAATTAACTAGCTTATCTAGTTACC
The DNA here is from genome assembly GCA_003316355.1 of Tuber calosporum. NCBI lineage: Eukaryota > Fungi > Ascomycota > Pezizomycetes > Pezizales > Tuberaceae > Tuber > Tuber calosporum. Next base: position 8,814 of record QFET01025411.1, on the reverse strand, counting down.
TTATATAACTTAGTTTCTTAAACTAATCATGATCCTAGGTTACCCTGCCTAGTCGATATACCCTACCTGAGTAGTACTGTGGGTTACACTGTTCACTGGAGTTACCCTACCTAACTCTGGCTCATGGTTACCCAGTCTAACAGAGTTACCCTGCCTAAATGAGTCCCAAGGTACCATATCTTGGACAAAGTATCACAGGTTATTTTGCCGCTAGGAAGGCCTATGATACCATTCCTCACCAAGTCCCCTGTGGGTCTTTTGCTGAGCTTAGGTCCGGTATGCAATAACAACTAATTTATAGTAGTGTTACAGAATATTCAAAACTCTGTTAGTTGAAGTCTGCCCTGTCTAAGCTCCAGAGATGCTGTCTTGAATTTATGATCTCGCTTTTCTAAAGCTTTCCATATCCACACATTTGATTTCCAATCAACGGATATTACCAAGCTATCTTTGCAAAGTCCACTAATAATTCAAAAGCTACCTGCAATTAAATGTTACTGTAAACAAAATATGTATCATCCCAATATATGTACCAAAACTATAAAACATACTTGATACCAGCCTAATACATCCAACCCAACATCAAACAAATTTAGTGTTAAACAATACTTGAAACCAATCAAAAAACAAAAAAATCTCTTGCAAGCCTTTCTAGTTTCCGTTAGCCTTGTCATCCTTAATAATAGTAAACAATACCGGTTACAATAATCCCCAGGAACCAACAGAGCTTAGAATTTGATTATTAAGAGTGACTTATTAATGTTAAGGAACTCTGGACAGAATCAGTGACCAGTTCTAAGTCAGCTAACCACGGGTGATCTTCCGATGATGTTGCATCACCTAAGTAACCCCTAAATAGGAAAGGCAGTGTCTATCTTTCAAGACACTACTCTTATAGATGATGAAATCAATATGTTCTAACATTGGTCCAATGTTTGAACTCAAACTTAGCATAAAGGTATTGAGAAGCCAGTCCTAAATAACACAAGCACACTCCCGCCAAAACCAAATTCACGAATAGGATCACTTAATCCAGAAGCACTACTAGTAGACATATTTATTGCAGGATCATTACCGCCAGCAGGCCAGGCAGGAATCAAATTAGCTGGGTTCACAACTTGATAAGTTCTGGACATTCACATCCTATAGAATGGTCATAGGCAATCTATCAACAACCGCATAGAGTAGGAAAAAGCCTTTATCTTTCACGAAATAAGGACCAGATAACTCACATTAGTAGTACAAGGACAATTGTCCTACGAAGAAACTGAGGATAGCTGTCACAAAGACTTGATTACATTAGTTCTGAGCTTAATCGGAGATGCGGCCGCAAGTTGGAATTCACTATAACTAGAAGGACAAAAAACTGTATCTTCTACTACCAACGTGTAACTAAGCTCGGAACTCTAAAACCAGCTTTGTTAAACTGGCCGCAGGGAATACTGCCAGAACAAATCTTGATACCAAATGAGTCAGAAAGGAACAAGTAAAGGAGTATTGAAAATCTTTCAGTCTCATCACTATGGCAGCCATTTCAGATAAGGCCACCTTAAGACTACAAATCTTAAGGTGAATCAGCTTACTTGTCCAAACACATTGGTAGCTTACCACTTGATCGCATATCAAAGCAATGCTGTATCCTACTGGATTCTAGAACCCAAAAGCCGGATCAAGATGATCTAATACCTTTACCAAAATACCAACATCACCATCAGGAAACAAGACCCAGACAAACAGGTAACACCACTTGGATATCACACAACAATTTAGAATATCCATGGGATCAAACAGATTTCCACCCATAAGAGAGGAAATCAATACTCAACCTATTGAAGAAAAGGTTTATGCGAAGAAGGAACAACAACCCGTATCCAGACATTGAGAGGTCAGGCAACAGGCGTAAATACTGCTGCAACTCAGAAAATGAGAAACACTATACTAGTCACCTCAACATCAAGAACAATGATAATTAGCTGAATATTATGTACCAACCTACCAGCAAGCAACACCAGGGAAGTGGGTAAAGAGTGGGGAAAGAAAGAAAGTCTACAGTAAGAGGGCTAAGTGGGACAAGACAACCAAACCATTTACCATCAAAAACATTTAACTGACATTTGCCAATACACAAATACTAGAACAGAAAATGAACCACGACATGGTCTGAATCCTATTAAATGGCGAGGATAAGACAGTTATAATTAAGGAAATAATTGACCTTGGAGCATCTGAAAACTTTATTGACAAGGATTTCAGTCATGGACAAGGACTAGCAACAAAGAGATCATCATAAGATGAAGCAAATCTACCTTGCAGAATGATGGGCAAGTATTATGGCACCTGTTGCACATAAGGGAGAAGTATGGAGCGACATTGTCACTCATACAGTAGTGGACACCTTCCAAATACCTGATTTACCCAACCACCATGTAGGACTTACGTTGCCCTGGCCAAGACAACACAATCTTAATGTGAATAAGGAATGCAAAAAGATTACCTACAACTGCGAGTTGAGCATAATGAAATGCCTGTCATGCAGGCCAAAGGAGGACATCGTACCCACAAACGTGGTTCGGGTAGAGAATTATGTCTACAATATTCCACAAACTCGGCCAAGGATATCCTCAATATCAAAATTCCGGGATTGTATCAAATCTTATTAATCCCTACTTAATCAACAGCCAAGGCTGCAGCACAGCTCATATGTGCAGACACGAAAACTACGATATCCACAAAAGTCAAGAGGCGTGTCAGAACTGGGGTCACTAAACGGGTACCAGAGGTAATATATGTACGGATTAATCCACTCAATGGGTTTACTGCTATATAGCAGGTTACTCTCAATGCGAGGATAATCGACTCTAATTAAGAAGGTGAATTAAAGGCCATTTTGAGGAACCTTGGAGAAGACCACTATACACTTGAGCCGCAAAGAACAATAGTAGAGCTTATCTGAGAAAGATTCAAATAGGAGAATGCCATAAAGTGGAATAACTGGCTGCCAAAAAGAGAGACAAAGATGGGTTATTAAACAGTGACCCATGCCAAAGAATCCAGAGCAATAAGATCTCTGCCAACTCCAGGGGTATGTTTGAGAGGCGAAGATACAGGAATTCTCAAATGGGAATATGAGGGATACAAGGCTAGCAGGATGGAGACAAGCAACCTTAGTACTGAACTTGGCATAAATGGAAGAAAGGAATAAGAAAAGGAGAATACCAGAAACCTTATAAGCAATTAATATGGTCATTACCAGGAGGGTTTCAAGAAGGTGGAACCAATATGGCTACTGTAATACCTCTCTGGGTGAATCGGGCACCAAGAGTAATGCGTATAGGTAAGGTGTAACAATAGCAAGACAGTTGACATACAGTCGGGACTTCAAGTAAGTTTTAGTACCAAAGATCTAGATAAATTGTTTAACAGCAGTAGATTACTATATCGCCCACCTCACTCTTTCCTAAACTTAATTTCACTTGTTTCAAGAGAATAGAAAAGAAGTAACTGGTCAACCAAGTCTATTGAAAACTCTGCCTGTACAAGTCTGCCATCTCTAAGCTCTAGAGGGCCAGTCTTTAATACATGATGTCGGTTTTCCAAAGCTTTCCATATCCTTTTATTTGCTTTCCAATCAACAGATATAACCAAGCACTGCTTGTAAAGTCCTACAAAAAAACAAATGCCTCATGAACCTAAACAGTACTACAAACAATATATGTGTCATCCAATTATATGAAAGAAAATATAAAACCTATTGAGTATCAGCCTGATATATGATATCCAACATAAAACAAACTAAGTATCAAAGGATATTTGAAAACAATCATAAAACAAACTAACTCCTTAGTATTCCTGCTAGTTTCCATTACCCTTGTCTTGCTTGGAAATAGTAACAAATACTGCTTACACCCCTTTAATAAAACCACTGTTTCTAAAAACAAAACTCTAAAAACAATGTTACAAAACATAAAGATTAAAATTAAAGGCAAGTTTTGATAACCTTCCCATCATCTGAGACTCTAGAGTTGTCATAGTCGCTCTCCAAGTAGGGGTTTCAAAATTGATTGTCCACCTTACCTTAATTACACAACTCCCAAAGACTGGAATCTTTGGTGTAAATCCAATACCCATATATCCTATAATATTAGGAAACTTGTCGCCAGGACAGTTATCTGTCCACCTTTCCTGTGCAAGGTTCATAGCGTTCTCTAATTCCTCACCAGGCTCCAAGCTGTGTTTAAAAACCTGAATACCTGTACACGTAATAAGGAACTGATCATGTCCATAGTCCCACCTATGATCCAACACTGGTTCAACCTCCTATTCCGATACTCCGTCAACCACGATCGGTACTGGTTTCGCAAAGGCTCTGCCAGTGAACCAATAATCATTGTTCTCCATATAACTCTTAATGGTAGAGCAAGGAAATAATCCTTCCTTGTGTCGGTAAATCCAATCGTCCATCTCTACTGTGATGTTCTGTTTGTTGGAATCATATTCCATAACCTCAAAGGGTCCTCGCCATTTAGATTCCAGCTTCTTGCTTGTAATAGATTCCCTAGCAAATAGGTCTCCCCAGACCAATAATCGTTTGCACAAATTACTAGGTTTGTGAATAATCTTTCTTCTTACTCCCATCCTGGTACTGATAAACCTCTCGATCTTGACAGATTTATGGACCTCATTTAACAATTCCTGGTGTCTGTTCATAAAGTCATCGCAGGCAGGCACCTGAGTGTTTCTTTCTCTGATAGTTGACAGGATAGGGTAATCTCGTTCATATACTGCTTTGTATGGTGACATGTTCAGAACATCAAAATTCCTTGCATTCTTATATGCTGTAACTGAGGAAGCGCAAATAAACAGTTGTTCCTGCACTTATTAACAATATTCCTTAAGGCGCACTAAAGATCTCTAATCTTGCTTACAACCTGGCCATTTGTCAGGTAGTATCCAAGTACAGTGTAGATGTGCTAGATACGCAAAGACTTAATGCTTTGAGCCTAATAAAAGGAGAAAAAATGTGGCTCTGCCACGATGATAATCGAAGAGAGTACTCCATTTGCAGTAAATGTATTGTGCTGGGGGTGAGGCTCTCCATCGCTTGACTGATTTCAATGGGTAGCAATAAACCAAGTGAATTTAACCGCCCTTTCGGCAACTACTAGAACTGTCTCGTACTTGATGTTTCCAGCCTGGTTGAATGATCCTGCAAAGACAATAGCTTAGAAGGTTAATAACTAGGTGGGTACTAGAATAGCCTGAACCTGTCATTCCGGTATCTGGTTTTGTTCCATTTTCATTTGGGACAAGTTGCATTGCCAAACATAGTGTGAAAAATTGTTCTTCCTCTAGGTCCGGAATATGTATTCGCTAGCATAGGTAGGTTCCTTTGGTGCTGTTAGGTCCTTGGTTGTGAAACCCATCAATAACGATCTCCATAAGCTTTATCCCATTCCCTGGATGTCCCCTTCGTATGTATAGGAAATCTAGACCACCTCCTCGTTGTTGCATACATTAGGCCAATGCCGATCCTATAGTGGAATAGGTTGCCTCCTCTCCCTATGTTTACTCCACCAGATGCTAGTTTGTACATGTTATTGTTCCTGTAGGCTTCCAGCATCTGTCTCTCTTTTGACTAATCATGTCTACCTGCAGGGCTGCCGTATTCAGTTCATCCTGAAGTTGCTATAGGCATGGCACTTAACCTACCTGATCATCCACATAGAGATTGTAGTGCGTACCCAAGTGGTGAGGGAGGGTAGGAGGCGAGATGGCTGATATAAGCCATATTTTGCCTGGGGCCGCATTCGAGTAGAGTGGCAGTTCAGGGTCCATGTATTACTGGTAGTTAGGTCTATCCAGGTCCTCGTATTCAGAAGTAATATATTCTAGTTAGGCATGGAAACGTTTCCTGATTCTATCCCGGTCCCATGCCGGCCATGGGGTTAGTAAGATGGTATTCCTTTCTTCTTAGGTAGAGACTAATTCTCACAGAACTATCGTGTCTCGGAGCATCCCACCCTCATGGATGGGTCAATATCTATCATTGCATGCACTCCATTCTATGTCCGGATGTTTTATCACATTATCGGTAATATCCTACTGTTAGACATATGGGAAATGGTACTACACTTTCGAGTCTAAAAGATGTGATGGTATATAGCGCCTGGAGGTCACTATATTGACTACCACCCACACTAGCCAGAAGTAGGATTGTATCCAGAACTACTCAGCCTCGATGAAAGATCATATAGTTATTTGTCCAATTGGATTTATTACGTATTCTGTAGTTTTGATAATTTGCATGAGTCTGCACATGAGTGCATATAAGCAAGAAAGACGGCCATCCTGACTGAACACCTGGTATTCCATATGATGTTTGCAAATCGGCTGCTGCACCTTGAACCTAGTTCATTTTGGCAAAGATATCGAAAGCTATCAACTGATAGAGTGCTTGACACCCTCTGTGAAATAGACAGTCCATGGGATCATTTACTGTAGTGTGCTCATACATTTTGAGGGTCAAACTGTGTTTGCACTCTTTAGACCATGGCTGAAGTTTCCAAGAATACTTTATTTATAAGGCCAACTAAAGTACTGGGAGAAGTGTAGATATAGTTAGCAGTCCCACCTAGTTAATGGATCATCAAGCAACAGAAAAGAGAACTTAACGATATATTAAGTAAACAAGTTATAAAGCCTTCAAGAAATCTTTTATCTTTCATGATACCTTTTAACGAGCTTTCCTGAGAATTCTCCGATTTTCACGATACGAGTACGGCCTAATCAATTGAACACTACCGAATTGGCTACCCCAACACATCAGGTAACTTTATCGCTACAATTGTTTCCTGCCCACATAGAACAATCAGAGTTATCCGATGTAAGTTGTTCTCCCATAGGAAGTGGTTCCAAGCGCGACATGTTTAAGGAGGTGAATGGTATCTTGTGGGGTTTTAAATCTTCTTAGTTGGTATGGTCGTCAGCGTAGTTTGGTTTTGGTTCAAATTGCTCACAAAGACCGGCAAGAGTCTCAGCAAAATCATTTCCCTTTCCACGTCTATAATATATCCTTACCTTGTGTTTTGCCAAATGGGTTTGCCACATCAGCTGCTTACCTGAGAGGTTCTTGTCTGTCTTTAGGCACACCAATCGTTAGTGGTTGGTTATGATCGTAAATGCAAACCCTACAAGGATATGATTTAAGGAGGTTAAGGCATCGATAATTACAAAGGCCTTATAGTCGCTAGTTCGATATTTTCTCCCCAGGTACATGTATTTCCTACTATGCAATGCTTCAGGCCTCGCCGTTTCATCTGTGTCTCCTTGTCCTACTCAAGCTCCTGCCCCTGAGTCAGACGCATTGGGAATGAGCCATATCGTTTGTATTAGGGTGTCCTTAATTGGCTCAGGACCTGGTTCTGGTTGGCGATTTCCTTCACACTCTCAATGCATGGACATGTGTTGGTATCCAGATTAACTCCTTATTTCAGTTAAGATCCGTCATGGCTGCAGTTATACCAGCCATATTTATAGCAATTGGCTAAAGTAGTTTACCATTCCTAGGAACTCATGAAGCTGCTTCTTAATCTTCGGTATTTCCCACTCCTCAATCCTACTATTCTTTTCAATGGATCCATGAAGCCCCTTTTTATCAATGACATGGCCTAGTATTAGATATTATTTTTTCCAAAGAATTCAGACTTCTTTCTGCTCCCAGAGAGCTCTGCTTGATCCAACCTGTCATAGACCTCTTTAAGGTGTTCCAAGAGGTCTGACTCTGTATCGGAGAATATGAGTATAATGTTAATATACTGCCGGTCAAATTCTCCTAAGTAGTAGATGAGTAGGTCGGCATTATCTTCATGTTTGTTCCAGTTGCATTCATGTCTCCTTGTAACATAACCTTGCTGACAAAATATCCTAAGGGTGGTTTAAAACTTGAATATTTGACATCGTCTGGGTGAACCAAGGTTTGAAAATAGTCATCGCTTAGGTCGATATTCCTTCTGCATCACACTCTTTCTCAAGTATTAAGTAGCATACATTTGTTCAGAATAGGTTCATTATATTTCTTAGTAATGCCATTTCTTGCTGTAAGGTACTCTAGCCATCTGAGCCTGCCATCAGTCTTCCCTTTGATATACACAAATATAGGTACTGCTCTTGGTACCCCTGCTCTTGTTATGACTGCATCACACCGTTACTAGTCCTGCCTTTCTTTCAGTCGAAACTCGTATTTCACGCTACTGAGTATTTTAGCATAGTCTTCAGAATCTCTGAATCCTTCAATCTGATTTTGTGGTTCTTTTTCCTGGAAGTTGGTAACCTTTCAGTAACAGGATCTGAGATTACCTTTGGGTATTGTTCCAATATATCTTCAATGATTGTCACAATTCTCCCAAATGTGGCACTTGTTGGTGTGCAATTAACATATATTTTATGGTCAGGAAAGTAAATCCTCAGCTTTCCACGTTCAATCAAAGCCTTGTTTCGCGTTAGGAATGGCATTCCAATCCAGGCATTATACCTGACTAGGTTCCCCACCATGATCTCATTTACTGTAGTCTTCATCTACCCAATCTCTATGCTGACATGATATTCTTTCTGGGATTTTGATGTGAGTCTTTCATAGCCACATGAATTGTTGCTGCATTTGCTATTTCGGTACATGGAATTCGATGTATAGCCCGGAAGGATGTACTCAATAGGTCTGTTCTATAGTTACTGAATCAAACAGGACTCGGCCTTTTTTCCTGTTAATCAGGATTGTTCCTTTCAATCCTCTGTGACTTTTATTACCCAGGGGCAGGG